>BQNB010064571.1:0-35268 GCA_026074375.1 Tanacetum coccineum | reverse complement strand
AAGAGTAAAGCCTAAGAGAGTTAGAGCTATGAATATGATCCTTCAGTCGAGTATCAAGGATAGGATACTCGCGGCTCAGAAGGAGGCTGTGAATGAGTTTGCAGGATTGCAGAAAGGTTTGGATGAGATGATAGAACAAAGAAGTGATAGAACTTTGTATTACCTAGATTGAATATGGGTACCGTTGAAGGGTGAGGTAAGAACCCTGATAATGGATAAAGCTTATAAGTCGAAGTACTATGTACACCGAGGAGCTGATAAGATGTATTATGATTTGAGAGATAGGTATTGGTGGCCTGGAATGAAAAAGGATATAGCTGAGTATGTTAGTAAGTGTTTGACTTGTTTGAAGGTTAAGGCTAAGCATCAAAGGCCATCTGGCTTGCTCCAGCAACCTGAGATTCCCGTATGGAAATAGGAAGGGATAGCTATGGATTTTGTGACTAAGTTGCCTAGGACTAGTAGTAGGCATGACACAATCTGGGTCATTGTGGACCGATTGACTAAGTCTGCTTATTTTTACCTATGCATGAGGGTTATAAGATGGAAAGATTGGCTAGATTGTATTTGAATGAGATAGTTGCTAGACATGGTGTGTCGATCTCGATTATATCAGATCGTGATAGTCGTTTTACATCGAGGTTTTAGCAGTTAATGCAAGAGGCATAAGGAACCCGTTTAGACATGAGTACGACTTATCACCCTCAGACCGATGGTTAGAGTGAGCGTAATATTTAGACTTTGGAAGACATTCTTAGAGCGTGCGTCATAGACTTTGGGGGAAGTTGGAATGTTCATCTTCCGTTGGTTGAGTTTTCGTATAACAATAGTTATCATGCTAGTGTGAGATGTGCTCCGTTTGAGGCATTGTATGGTAGAAAGTGTCGTTCGCCAATTATGTGGGCTGAGGTTGGAGAAGGTCAGTTGATTGGACCTGAGTTAGTGTAAGAGATTACTGAGAAGATCTCATAGATTAAGGATAGACTTAAGGCTGCGCGTGATCGTCAGAATAGTTATGCTGATAGAGGAGGAAGCCTCTAGAGTTTAGTGTAGGTGACTATGTTTTGCTCAAAGTGTCGCCTTAGAAAGGTGTGGTACGCTTTAGGAAGAAAAGGAAGTTAGCACCTAGTGATAGGTCACATGAATCTTGAATCAATCATATCAACATGTAAGATTAAGAGAATGAGAGCAAGTGAAGGGAAAAATTCAAATATTATTATGGAGGGAAAATGTGAGTTGGTTACAAGAGCATCACACTCTAATAAAGATTAGAGGGCTATTTATAGGCAAAGGGAGGGAGGCTTCCCTTCCTTATTTTCTAACTTGACAATACTAGTCCTTAGACTTTGGATATTATGCTATTTCTTACTTAAAGCATAATAAACCTTATTACAAGGTATATTAAACTAAACAAAATAAAGTCTAATATCAAAATATAATAAAACCACATAATCGACACTTTTCATAAACCTAACAATTTGAATTTCGGGGACAAAATTCTTTTAAGGGGGTAGAATGTAACCTTTGCCCTTTTTGTGTTCTGAATATTTCATTAATAGTCCTTTGAGTATTTGACTTTTGTCAGTTTATTCAGATTTTGTATTGTGTTGACGGTGATGATTTTATGAGATATGTGATGAATTATGGTTTATTGGGTTTAATAATACCATTTGGAAAGTATTATTGTGATATGTATATTCCGGGTGGTTTGACCCGTGAATTTTAAGAAATGCCGAAAAACGAGTCTGATACGTCCGTTAATGTCCAAATTGAGTTTTTGAAGGGTGTAAAGTGAAAATATGTTGTGTGAATACTCTAGGTTAATGGAAAAGTATTTTTAAAGTGAATAAAAATGCTAATTAACTTTGGGGTAAATTTTACGGTTAAGTTTTATGAGCTTTTAAGCGATTTCGACACGAAAAGAAAGACCCGACACCCATAGGATGCCATGGCCGGTCAAGTTAGTCAAAGGGACAAGGAGGCTTTTTTTAGCAAGCTTGTCCCAAGGTGTGTACACATATATTCTATTTACTAGAAACTTTTGATCATATTCATTTCATTTACAAAAAATAAAACACACACAAGTGTGTGTGCTTGTGGTTCGTCCGCCACCTAACCACCACAAAACCACCATAGTTTTCCAACTTTGATCAAGAACGTGTTACTCCGGGTTGATAAGAGTGTTTGGGTATTCATTTAAACAACGTTTGGGTTGTCCGGTTCGTGTCGAAATCTACAAATTTGAAGATTTTCTTGTAAGTTTTTAGAAAATTAAATTTTGTTGTCCTTTGTGTTTTATTTTGATGCATAGATGTTAGTTGTACAAGTTGATCGTTGTAAAAATTGATTTTTTAGAAACGAAATGGATGATTAAAGGGGTGTTTGGTTCGTGAATAGTAAAAAAGAAAAAGAGGGATTTTGTAGTTTTGATGTTGTGGTCGTGATGGGTTGAATAATATATGATGCTAGAATGCTTATTTTTTATAGTAGCTTTTATTACTTATTCGGGCTTATTTTTAAGCTATTTCTTGGCTTATTTGGGGCTTATATGCCACGTCATTTGTCAAAGTCACTAGGGAAGTGGTTTTTGATTATTTTTGTGTTATGGTTTATGTTGTGGATTATTTTTTAGGCTTATGGTAGTAACCAAATACGATACGCAGCTTATTAGCTTATTTTTAAAGCTTAAATACGTATTTTTATGAGTTATGGACTCACGACCACTAAGTCATTGAGTCGCGGCTTAATGAGAAGGGCTTAATTGGTGGTCCGATTTATTTTACATATAAGTATATACTTATATAATATATCATATAATATATTTATATTTAATATATATAATATATATATTATATATATATATATAATATATATATATATATATATATATATTCTATATATATATATAAATGGACCTTGTTTTGACTTGGATTATATTTTGGACTTATAAATGTCATAATGGACCCTTGTTGGGCCTTAAGGCCCAATAAGCGATATTTAGTAGTTATGAAACTTAGTCGGACTTTTGAAAGTGAAAATGTATTTACGAAGTGATATTGAATGATACTTTGGAGGAAAAGTGTTGGTAAGTGTTAAAGATTGAGATTTGGGAATTTTGTCGAAAAGTGTTGAATTTTTGAAAAATTGTTGAAAATAAGGTTTGAAACTTTGGAAACGTTGTATAAAATGTACGGGTCCATGTTTAAATTTCGTAAAAAGTTTATACTTAGAAATTTTCTTAAAACATGATTTTTGATTTTTTAATAATATTTAATTATTTTATACAAATCTAATCACTACTCCAAGTAGGTTTGACAACTAAAATATTTCGTCCAAAATATTCAAGTAATTTTAACTTGCGATCGTAAACGTTAAAGGTCATATCCTAAAATTCATATTCAAGCCTTTTAACAACATATGTTAAAACGCTCTTCCTAAAGCTAAAAGCTTACATCAACCTTCGTGTAACAAAGGTCTTACGAGTTTCTACATAAGTGATTCGTAGCTCTTTTAATATACACACCTTAAGACTAAGTACTTTTATTTTCGTTAGTCCTTTCCATCCCCTTATGAATGTCAAGATGTTTTATCATCATGCTCACCTCATACATAATAAGGATCGAACTTTATCCATCGATCTTAGGATAGAAAACTCATCAAAATTCATCGTCGTTTCCTTCGCGACAATGTCCAAAAGGAAATATCTTCATCAAAAAAGTTCCGTCAGAAGACAACATCGCCGGCATCCTCACCAAACCACTCAAATGTGAACCTTTTAATTATTTAAGTCTAGGTCTAGGAATGATGAAACAAATTTCATAAACGTGTCATTCTCATTTTAATAGTCTTGTTGCTATTAAATACCTTCCGATAAATCTCAACAACATAATCATTTCATCCGAAATGTTTAAGCATTTTTAATTCGTGAAATGCAAATTAAAATCTCACTCATTGTTCACGTATAATTCGTTTCACAAAAACCTTAATCACACCTCTATTATTATATAGATGGTTATTATCTTCCGTCCACATTTCTGCTACCACCTTTAAGACAGCCTCGTACCTCGTCGTATGATTGTTCTATGAACATTCGCAATACTCGAGAAGAGCTACATAACTTCGTGGATAAAGTTCATCATATGCTAACCATAATCCGTCATGACATTTTTAAGCTCATCGCTTCCGTCTTTATTTTTCTTCATTTATTCTTTTTAATCCACAATCTATGTTCGGATGAGCACGAATTAAAAGGTAAGGGAAAACACACACGTTCACATATATCCTTTAACCAAACACTCTCAAGAACTCACATAGGTGATTCTTATTCACTAGAAACTACAAGATACACTTCTACCATACACTCAAACCTCATAACTATTATTCACTTTTGTTCGTGATCACTAGTTCTAGTACATCCCCAAACCACCAAAGTGAAATGAAAAATCAAGTCATCCTTACTACTATCAACCTCGAGTCATCCACCTAGTCATCTTCACAAGAAGATTCACCATGTAACCATTCCCCATAAGTGAATTTCGTAATAAAATGCGTCTCATCTTCATATCTTGACACTCATAAGCATGTGTGCCTATGTTGTCAAAAGTCAAGTGAATTTCGTAATGAAATGCGTCTCATCCAATCATTTCCACTTTCTAGCAAGTGAAGAACACAAAGAAGATATTCAATCTTCAAGTGTTATTGAGTCATCACAAGTGTTGTTGAGTCCAATCATTTCCACTTTCTAGCAAGTGAAGAACACAAAGAAGATATTCAATCTTCAAGTGTTGTTGAGTCATCACAATTGGTATCATTTCCACTTTCGTGTCTTTCACTTTTCTTCCACCATGAAAGAACTACTACCTCATTTCACATTTTCACCTTTGTTCGTCAACATTAACAACCAACAAAACACCCAACAAACCTATAGTCAACACCTTCCCTTTCCATTCACGCTCATCCTTCTTCGTTTATGTTTCCTCAACAAATCATCCTTATCATCAACATTTAGTTCGACCTAAAGTCTTACGATAATGTTTATCCTTAAACACCCCAAACATGAAAAGCATACATAATGCTTAACAAATAAACCTTGAGGATTTAGGAATCTCTCAATACAACCCTTAGTCTATTCAAATCCACATCATCATCTTGGTTAGATGACGATACCATAAGGAACGTGTCGATCAAAATACGTTAATACTCCTTATCCAAATGACATCTTGGAAGAAGTCATTCTCATAATAATAGTGTGTCAATCAATAAATGAATCTTGTTCTTGTTTATTAAAGTCGGTATTATACTGAAGGGTGTTTGTCAAGTCTTAGTCCTTAAGCATGTTTCGATCGAACCTTATCATTGGTTCCTAAACATTATCATGTCTTAAGTGTATGTTATGATTCCTTTTATCATGGAATTAGATTATTAAAACAATGATTGCATGTGTCTAGGTTTAAATTTTCTTTTAAAATGTCATAGTTTAGAGTGCATATATCTAAGACATGCATGTCTTGTTCCCCGTTAGTGTATTGCTATATATATATATATCATCGTTATTATGTATATGCACACTTTTCTACAAATTTATTTTTAGCACACTTCCGTGGCTTGATTCCTTGGTGCCCCAAACAAGGGGGAGCATACACCGAGGGGGAGTTGCAACCGTTATGACATCTATATATTTCTTGATATGTGTATTCCACCCCTATAATATTGCTCTTTTATATATATATATATATATATATATATATATATATATATTTGTTGCACGAAACTAACCCTTGATGTAGGTTAAGAGTTTGTAACAAATTTAATCCATAGATCCGCTAGAGTCAATATACATGGGATGCAAGTGTCATAGGAGTGCAATGAGCTAAGGGGTGCTCGAGTGTCAAAGTAGACATCTTGGGATGATTAAACGGGATTGATAGGAGCAAGACTTCACTGGGGATGATGCAAGCTCGCCTCTTTGGTTCAAGGTTTGAAGTGTAGTATAAGCCTCGCCTAAGAGGTCCACATTTTTGCTTCGACAAAAGGGGGAGAAGAAGTGTAAACATGTAACTTATACATTTTACTATGAGTTATAGTTTACATATTTTGTCATCATCAAGAAGGGGGAGATTGTTGGTAGAAATATTACGATATTTAATCTATACATTCTCTTCATGTTTTGGTGATGACAAACATGTAACTTATAACACATAACGTAAACTACTTAAGTTACTCGTGATCTCTAATCATCAATGCATTTATACGACAACATATCTCGACGTCTCAAGTCTGCTTCAACGAAGTTTAAACCCGACGTAAATCACTTAAGGTATGAATAAATAAATGCTTAATTTATTTTATGATCAAAGGAATTTTTATTTTTCTTAAACCTTACATTTTTATAAAAGGTAACAAACATTTTTTTTAAACTTATACAAAACATTTTTGTATTTAAAAGAAATGTTTTATTCAAAATAAATATTTTGAATTCAAATTTTCTACCTAAAAACGGCTAGAAATGTTCCAGAAAACACCTCCCCTGAAAAAGACAAAAAAGGGAGCGTTTTGGTTTGGGCGGCCCCCTTAAATATAAAGGGACCGGTATATGAATTAAGGGGACCGGCATATGAATTAAGGGGACCGGCCAAACAAAAAGGTTCTCTAGTTTGCCTATAAATATTGGACTGTTTCCCACTGATTTTTCAACCTTTTGCACTCATTCTTCTCTGTCTAAAATCAGTTTATACATCACCTACAATCCTTTGATCATTTAATCTTAAGCATTTGTTTCCAAGTGATTCAAGCTTATTCCTCCAAGTGCAAGAGAAGAACTCTCGTTATCATCAAGATACGAAGTTATGTAGTTTAGTTAGTGCATTCATGACATGTCTTACATTCACAATGTATAGATCGAGTCTATGTATTCCAAACTTCTGTAATAGTTAGATCGTGGTGATCATGGTGTGTATAGTTGGATCGTGGTGATCGTCAAGAGTTTAGATAGATCGGGGTGATCTTGTTAGTGTCTAGGTGAAGTGAAGTGAAGTTGTGAAGTGAAGTGAAGTAGTGAAGTGAAGTGAAGTTGTGAAGTGAAGTGAAGTTGTGAAGTGTAGTGAAGTAGTGCGGTTAGTATTTTAGTCCTCAAAATACATAAGTTGTGATAGATTGGTTCTAGCTAGGATTAGAACTCGACATTTGGCTTAGTGTCGGAAATCGGTGTAAGCTTTATTGTGTTTGGTTGACTAGTGAAGTAACTCTCGAGTTGGGTACTCTGGGAGTGGAGTCGAGGAAGAGGTGCTTCGTGACCGAACCACTATAAATCATCGCGTCCGGTTTGCATTTCCTTTTACCTTTCGCCTTACATTTTTATTTACGCTATTGCTTTACATTTATACTTGCATCATATCTATATGTGTGTGAATGGTTGCTTATATTGTTTGGATGATAATTGTGCCATAGATATAAGTTAATATTATGATTATGCTATAGTGAATATAAATGTTGTATACACACTTTTCACATTGCGTCTAACTTGATCGACAATTTGATACGAAATATTTTTTAAATTTTTAAATGGAAACGTATTCACCCCCTCTACGATTTCCACAATTGGTATCAGGAGCCACGTCGCTTTAATTTTTAAAACAAATGGTTTTAAAAATTGAGTACGATCCATGTATCAAATTACCCATGAAGGGGGATTAAATATGAAAAGTGTTTTGTTGCTTAACTTGTATTAGTTTTGTTGTTAAATACACTAATTATACTAGCTCGAGGTAAAAATGATGCTTAAAATAAGTGTTATATGTTCGGTATCAAGTTCAGAAAGTTGTACACCTTTCTGCAAAATCAGTAAACAATTTTGTACAAAAAAAATATGAAAAATTTAAGTGTCAGATGGCCGGCCCCCTTAAAGTGTATGGCCAGCCCCCTTAATTCCTGGCCGGCCCCCTTATATTTAAGGGGACCACCTGTCTGATTCGACAGATTTTCAGAAACTTTGAAAATTCATATAAAATCAACCGTAAGTCCGTAGAAGTCGTGCCACCCGCCATTTTAAAGATAATTGAGTCTACTTTCATATAAAATTACTTCCAACTATTTATTCCAAACTTAAGTAAATCAAAAATGCAAAATACTACATAGTGTTTAAAACTTTATGTGGGACGTAAAACGAGTATTTTACCCTTTCATTCGAGTCGGTCATTTCTAGTCGGTATGTATTTGAAAAATGGTGTAATTAACTTTTCAAAAATATGAAATTGGTTAATTTTGAATGGAAGAAACTAATTCGTTTTCAAACAAAACCGAGCTAAGTATACATTATTGTATCTAATACACAAAACGACGACAAGCAGTCTTATGTGTGATGCTATGTGATTATGTGCACTTATTTGCGTCTTAAGTTTGTTAATAGAAATTATTAAATGATCGTTACTATTTGTAATTGAGCTAATTGGATATCTAAGCACATGTGCCATGTACATTATTCGTTTGTATCTAGTTTTTCTGATTATGCCAAACTAGAACTTATGCTAATTATCTATAGCAATTAAGATTGCGAAAAATTCTTGCATTTACATATAGCATAGCATCATTTAATTTACAAATGTTACATAAACTTTTTGTAAATCTTTTCAAGTATGGGAATATACTTAGGAATAAGAGTTCAATAACTTGTCAAGTATATTATTATATGTGTTAAAACTAGCCACTTAAATATTTTTAACGATTTAATTTATTTTCAACAACACGTTTAAATATTTTCAACAACTTGCTTTGTTTGACCTTGGGTTGGGTAAAAAGAAAAGATTGTATTAATACATTAGTAAGTAAGAAAAAGAAAATATTGTGCTTGCATGGTTCTAACATACACACATAATTATATTTTTTTAACATATAGTAATTTACAAAAGATGTGTGTTGTATAAAAATGGTTAGAAAACTCATTTATATACTCATAAAATGTCAAAAATTATGTATATTATACATAATGATAAGTGTAAAATACACATATTTGTTAACACCTAAAAAGACCCAATTAAGCCTAAAACAGACTAAAAATGGCAAAGATATGCTTGTTTTTATGTTTTGTGTGTGCATGTATGGATATATCAAAAATCACAAGAAAACCGTCAAAAATGGATAAACACGGACACGGGAAACGGAAGAGCACAAGAGAAGGCGTATCATAGGCGTATCCGTATCCAAAGCGTTTCCAAACGGGTACGGGAGCCCAAAAGAAGTATCCGTGCATCAGAGTTCAGTATAGTAGTGTGCTAAGTGACCAAACCCATGGTATAATCTTCTTAATTCGTATGGTACCCTGCATTATATGGGCATGGATCAGCAGGATAAAAGAGCTTTTCAGAAGCAAAAGTTTGTGTCATGTTTTTTTGTTAAAAGATATGATATGGTTTAATTTGAATATTGTGAATTGGTATAGTGGTAATATTCTATCAAAATTCCTACTTTGGATGTGGGTTCTAACAAAAATCTTTTTTTTTTCCCTTTTGCAGCTATAATATGCTTTCGTTTCAACGTCAAGCAGAATTGCTAAGGACTTAGAAGTGACACCATCACAAATTATTTCAGTTTGGGATGACAGATTTCTTGATACTCTTTCTTGTGATATATATAGGGATGAGCTCGGTACCAATCCCGTCCCGAACCGGTACCGAATTGATGGTCCCGATTTTTTCCCGGGCATGAAAGACGTGTACCGATACTGTACCAAACGGGATTTCGGTACCGGGACTCGGTACTGGGAAATCGGTACTTATCGGGTTATTCCCGTTTTTTTAAACCATGTTGAATTTGGACTAAAATAAAATTGAATCCCATGTTGAATTTGGACTAAAATAAAATTGATCCCATTATAACACCACCAACCATCCATAATGCTGTTAAAAAAATGATAACATGTGTACTTCGTTTATAAGATTACTAGGCTTTTGTTTTGATATGTTAAAAGGAGAGACTGCGTTTATATATACACATTGGCCATATAGCTGCTTGCACAACCACATCAAAATGACTTCGGCATTATTCTCAAAAGTTCGGTCGTCTGCAACAAAGATGACATCTGAAATGCAGTCAACACTAAAGCAATTGGTCTTGCACACTTGCTGCCATACTGAATGCATTAAAACCCTTTGTACATTACAAGCTATAACACTAAGTTTCAATTAACAAACATCAAATATTAAATAAGAAAGTAATGAAGCATATAATAGCAAAACTAGTTGCAGATCAGTAGTGAACTTGGTATTTTCTTTTGTTAAGGAACAAATGACATGTGATGAAAAAGTTATTATATCATCTGAGATGATAAGGGCTGTTTTGCATGGAACAAATGGGCGTTTGGATAAATCAATTCATTCAAAAACATAGACTACTTAAATTTTGGGAATTTTTTGGTACTTTCCCTGTATGGTACCGATCCCGTTTTAGTGCTCTCGAATTTTTTTTGGTCGATTCATGGTACCGGTCCCATCCCGTATACCGGGAGTCGGTACCGTTTTGGTACGGTACCGGTACGGTCCTGGTTTGGTACTGGGATTCGGGTCCAAATGCTCATCCCTAGGAGCGTTTATAAGTGGGCGGCCCCTTAATTTATATGGGCGGCCCCAGATTGATAAGGGGGCCGACTAAGAGAGATAAGGGGGCCGACTGCCTATTGTCGTCCCAGACTTTGTCTATAAATAGTGGACTGTTCTCACATATTTTTCACCCTTTTTACACATAGTTTTTCTCTGTTTTAGAACGGATTACATATCTTTTAATCTTTGATCATGTAGCTTGTTTAAACATTTGTTTACAAGTGATCCAATCCTTCCTCTCCAAGTGCAAGAGAAGAATGCCCGTAATCGTCAAGATACGATGTATTATAGTTGGTGCATTCGTGACATGTGTTACATTCACGATGTATAGATCGAGTCAATGTCTTCCAAACTTATTTATTAGTTGGATCAGGTAGATCGTGTATATATTTATGTGAGTAAATACTTGTGAGAGCAGTTAGTATTTAAGGCCTCAAAATATAAGTGTGAGTGGTAGATTGGTTCTAGCTAAGATTAAAACTCAACATTTGGCTTAGTGTCAAAAATTGGTGTAAGCTACTTGTGTACGGTTTTCTTCGCCAAAGGGAGCTTGTTGACTAGTGAAGTACCTCTCGAGTTGGGTACTCGAAGAGTAGAGTAGGGCGAAGAGGAGCTTCGTGACCGAACCACTATAAATCACCGTGTCTGATTTGCATTTCCTTTTACTTATCTCTTTACATTTATATTCGCATTTATTGCTTTATATTTATACTTGCATTATATAGATAATTGTGTGTTGTGTTTCTTATATAGCTTTGATTATGTTTGTGTCGTGAATAGATGTTAATATTGTGCTTAGGTTTGTATTGTTGTGATACGCTTTGATACTATATGTATAATTAGTGTAGAACTAATATAAACACTTTACATATTGTGTCACGCTTGATCGGTAATTTCATACAAAACATTTTAAGTTTTTAAATGGAAACGTATTCACCCCCTCTACGGTTTTCACAATTGGTATCAGAGTCACGTCGCTCTAATTTTCAAAACAAATGGTTTTAAAAATTGAGTACGATCCATGTATCAAGTTACCCATGAAGGGGGATTAAATATGAAAAGTGTTTTGTTGCTTGACTTGTATTAGTTTTGTTGTTAAATGCACTTAGTATACTAGCTTGAAGTAAAAATAATGCTTAAAATAAGTGTTATATGTTCAGTATCAAATTTAGTAAGTCTTACGCCTTTCCGCCAAATCACTAAATGATTTTGTACAAACAAAAAAAATAAAAAATAAATGGGGAATTTGTTCAGCAGGTGCCGGCCCCCTTATTGATTTGGGCGGCCCCTTATCTCCCAAGGGCAGCCCCATTATCAATCAGGGGTCCACTTGTCTGTTTCGACAGATTTTTGTAAACTTGGAAATTTCATATAAAATTAACCGTAAGTCCGTAGAAGTCGTGACACTTGCCATTTTAAAGGTAATCGAGTCTAATTTAATATAAAAATACTTCCAAGTATTGATTATAAATCTAAGCCAGTCAGAAGTACAAAATACAACTTAATGTCCAAAACGTTGAGTTTCGTTTTAACGTAAAACTTGTATTTTATATTTTCCTTTTGAGTCGGACATTTCTAGCCGGTATATCTTTGAAAAATGGTGTATTTAATTTTTCAAAAATATTAAACTTGGTAAGTTTTTTTTTGAAATGGGAAGAAAACTAATTCGTTTTCAAACAAAATCGAGCTAAATATATATTGTTGTATCTAATACACAAAACGACGACAAATACTTTTGTGTGTTATGCTAAATGATTATTTCCTTTGTGTATGTGTCTTAATATAGGTAGTTAAAATCTTATGCGGCTGTTTTATTTCGTAGTTAAGCGATCTAGAAACATATGTGTAATATATGTCTTGTAAATTATTCGTTATTAGTACTCATGATAATGCACTAGTAAAACTTATGCTAGATTTCTTGTACATAAATCACTCAATTTACAAATGTTACATAAACATCTTGTAAATCTTTTTGAGTATGGTAATATACTTAGGAATAAGAGTTCAATAACGTGTCAAATATATTGAAAAAAATGTGTTAAAACTCGTTACCTAAATATTTCCAACAATTTAATCTATTTTCAACAACACGCTTAAATCTTTTCAACAACTTACCTTGTTTGACCTTAGGTTGTTTAAACAAGAGAAATTGATCATTTTAATACATTAGTATTTAAATAAAAGAAAATGTATTTTCGAACTTTATGTGTGTTTGCATTGATCTAAGATACACACACATAATTTTTTATATATAGCATTTTACAAGAGTTGTGTTTTCTATAATAATACTTATGAATTGTCAAAATCTATGCACATTGTACGTAGCAATAAATAGTCTTTCACATAAACAAAATATATGACAATCATGAAGTAATAAGTTAACTTGTGATTATTCATTAACCTTACACTCACGACTAGTCTTAGGTTTAATGGAACACACTATAAAAATTAATTTATTTTCTTTTAAATGAGTGTTCGTGACGATCAAGAAAGATTTTGATATATATATATATATATCGATTCATTATTCAAATTATGATTGATATCATTATAGAATCTAATTGACAATTTTTTGAGTATGGACATGAAATCGAATTCTTATTCGTTTAGTTTCAAGACTATATCAAATTATAACAAAAGATATTATCTTGAATCTACATACTCAATCACACTCGATTGATATGAAAATAATGACATCCTTTTCAAGACGAAAAGAATACGCATCGGATCATAACTCACACTTGTGTTAATGATGTCATATCAAGTCTACTTGTCCAATGGTTGTGTTCCAAATATTAGACCAATATGTTTAATAGATGCATAAAACACACAATGAAATAGAATTGACGACTTGGATGTTTCGTAAAAAATATTCAAATGCAATTGGTAAATGTGTCATTTTTGAAAAACCAAACACGAGCAAACAAACAACATATATAAACTTTGCTCATACAGCTTAAAAACACAACTCAAAGATCAAATTCACATTTGGCTAAATTCTAAAATAAGAATACTACTCTTATTCTTTCACCTAGGATAACATGATGTTTGGGAAACATTATGTCTAAGGAATTCATGCACTAACCGTGTTAAACGATTAATAAAGGATAATATATATTATATGCATTTTATTTTCTTCATACCATGAATGGTTGTGTTACAAGATAATTCGCTATATATTGTTTGTATAATATAAACTATTAGAATTGAAAATAACCTACCACAATATGTGTCAATGCGTAAACAAGTAAAATTCATTCATTCGAATACTTGTTTTATTAGGCTATATAGCATTCATAAGAATGATAATTTCATCATCTTAGAAAAGCATATTTGTTTAAAATACAATATGTCTCGTTTCAATCATATATCATTAAAGAATCAAAAACTCAATTAAGGTAAATAACCTTAATGAGATTCATTTTACAAGATATGCAGAGGAGCATTCTTAAAACATTCTTAATATAATATATTCTTCATTGTCACAAATAATCACATCTCTTGGCTTTTGAAAATCCAAACACATCAAAATTACATGAGACAACTACACATGCAAGTTGACTTAATATAACACATCCATTAAATCAAGAAATATGTCATCGAAACCAAACAACCTATAGATCTTGAACAAAAGATTAAAACATCTTGCTTATGTTTTTCTAAGCACTCAACACATCTCTATTAGGATTATGTGTAAAATATATCATCTATATCTACCGTCATAAAAACATGGTTGTTTGAGTCATATTAGGCGAAGTATTAGAGAACCAACCATATTTCATCTTTGCTACACTTTGATAGGTAAATTTAATCTAAATAAACAAGTAGTAACTAAAGTTAGTTTACATTGATGAAATTTGTCTTTCATTGGGATTTCTCATTAAACAAATAGTAACTAGGATTTTATTAAACGTTCCTAGATTCTTGGCATCTCAAATATGTGTTTTGAAGTTTCAAGATGATAACTTATTCTTATGTGATACGATTATATGTCTCCGTGATTATCTTGATGATCAACGATTATTTTCTTTGTTATTGAATGCATGTTTATTATAAAGCTTTTTGTCTTTGTCAAACAATTATGATATAATATTTCTTAGTTTATCTAAATGACACATGCCCTTAAATGCTAAATGTTAACATGTTTTACATGATGTTTGCGCTTAAAGTAATCATATTTATTATGCATCGTTTTACATGACCTGCGTGTTAATTGTGCACCTACACTATGTCGATCTGATGCATAACAAATTAGGTATGCCTATCACGATATACTTTTAGATGTCATATCGTCTTACACATTAATCTCAATGATTATTGTGTTGTTGCATGCTTAAATAGTCTTACATGCTTAAATCTATGTGTCTTATGCATCTAGGTATATATTTCCTGACACTAGATTTTATACCCTTATTACATGTGGCCTTTAGTGTCACAATCCAATAGGTCATAATAGTCACAAAATGGTCTTAAATCTCCTTGAGTCTTCATACACACACTTCCTTATTCATCATTTTGTTTCCTTCCAAATAATCCACTCTTTTGTCAAGGGATGGTTAGATACAAATCTAATACACCTCTAAGTAGGTTTGACAACTTAAATATTTCATCCGAAATATTCAAGTAATTTTAACTTGCGATCACAGACGTTAAAAGTCATATCCGAATATTATTATTCAAGCCTTTTTAACAACGTATGTTAAAACGCATATCCAAAAGCTAAAAGCTAACATCAACCTTCCGTGACAAAGGGATTACGAGTTCCTACAAAAGTGATTCATAGTTCTTTCCATCCCTGTGTAAATATACACACATTGAGACTAAGCACATTTACTTCTGTTAGTTCCGTTCACCCCCATAGGAATGTCACGATGTATTATCGTCATGCTCACCTCATACACAATGTAGATCAAACTTTATCCATCGGTCTTAGGGTAGAAAACCATCGTATCATCCTTACTCCCTAAGCGTCTATCGATCTTCTAAGTGTAACACCTAAAAATTAGGTTTTAAGCATTTTATTACGATAATGCCATAGAATGAGTTTGACTATGACTTTATAAGTTTGAAGGCTTTACGTGATTTGCTAGTCAAACCCGGTAGTCAGACTATAAGTATAAATATTATGTAAATGGTTTTAGAAAATACCATGTGTCTCAACTAGGAAGAAAATAGACTTAAAGGACTAAAGTTGTCAAGTGGTAAATGTGTTACATAAGTTAAAGTGTCCAAATATGAAAGAATGTGACTGAGGGACCTATTATGGCAACTGGCCAAAGTGACAACTAAATAATATGGAATTCCCTGGAACTCCAAAATATTCTAGAGAGATGTGGTGTTTGTGTGTGTGTCGACTCAAGACAAGAGAGAACAGAGGGAAACCTTAATCCTTAATGATTTTGTGAAGATATTAGAGTTCCAATCTAAGTATAGAAGTCATAGCAATGATCCTACCCAAGTAAGTAATTATAATCTTGAGTTGAATTGGTGATTTAGAGGGTTAGGGTTCATATACCCAATTTGGGGGTTTTGGGTAGTTCATATTCTAAAACATATATTGAAGTATTTGGAATCATGGATTAAGTTTATTTAAGTGGAATTGGTAAATTAGGAATTTTCATCATATGATTAAGATATAATCATATGATGTTAAGGAATGATAAAAATAGGCTTTGGTTATGCAAATTAGAGGTGATAATATTTATGTGTTGATTATTGGCTAGGATCAAGTAAGGATGATGATGATGATGCTCATGGTTATGGCTACAAAAGCCAAGGTAGGTAATATGGTATTAACTTGTTGTTATATTAATTTATCATATTGTGTATTATATGTTAGTTATGTTAAAGTGTTGGAAGGAATGAATTAACGAGGACTTAAGCAGGTGTAAGGAGCTTAGACTTGTTAGACAAACTTAGTTTAGGTAAGTGTTTACTTAGTTTTTCCTTAGATTGGAAAATGAGATGGATTGCTGATATTCGGTAGTTGAATAATTAGTTATGAGTTATCAATGCAAGTATTAGATTTACGAACTTATGAATTAGATGTGAGGAATGTGTAATGCTTGTATGATTGAATTATATATGATGATATGTTATTGCCTATTACTTACGAAGCGAAAGCTTACGTGTTATAGTTGAAATGTTTTGTAGGTTCTTGCAATGAAGGTAATGCTTGGATTAAGACGTAGAATTGGAAGTGAGGATTAGAAGGGTAATGGGGTAGAAAGTGTAATGGAACGTGCCTAGGAGCTTAGTATTGGTACCGAGCTCAAATCAACGTTGAACTCCCGAGTGTCGAGTTAAAGTATTTTGGAAAGTATAAAGTGTTATAGTAGTCTTGTTATAGTTGTAAAAGTATGGTTGTGGAAGTTAAAGTGGGTCAAAGTCATTAGTTATAGATGTGTGTTAAAGTATTTGTAAACGGGTCAAACGGGTGCTTGGCAAGCCCCGTCAAGTATGCTTCCATGGGTCATTTAGGGCTTGTTTCTTTTTTTTCTTGAGATTAAGGGGTAGATATATACATTTAGTTTTGCCTCTTATTCAAGAGAGAGTGGTTTTTGTGGTCCTACCTAATAAGAGGGAATAAGGGTTGGGCCCACCCATTAAGAGGCATTAAAGGAAAAAAGAAACACCCCCTTAGACCGCAATTGTTTAAGAAAATGATGTATTTTAATGTATTAATGAATTCTGAAAAGTTTCATGTAATTTCGAGTTCGGGAAGTTAGTTTTCAAAAAAATATCATAAAAATGAGTTGGGTGACCAGAATCATCCAGCTGGGCGGCTGGATTTCATGCCGGACGGCTGGATTGATTTTGGCAGATTTTGTCTAACTTTGGAATTTTGTATAAAATCAACCGTAAGGAGTTAGAAGGCGTGCCACCCGCCATTTCGAAGGTATTCGAGTCTAATTTCATATAAAGATACTTTAAAGAAGTGAATGGTAATTGATTTTGGTCAGTTTATAAAAGAATGAAAGAAGGTCCTTTCTAGGACATGCTTTTGAGCAAAGTCTTTAAATTTTTGTTAATTTAGAGTTAGGAAAGGGGCGTTTTACTAAGTCTTTAAATAATGGACAATGTGTCTATAAAAAAATTGGTATTTTGAGTCTCTTCCTTTTCATCAACGAGAAGATTCTTTATCTTTCGGAAAATCACGATCACCTACCGGCGTGTAATGATCTTAAAATCATCACTCGAAGTCATCTTTAGGTTCCTAATCGAGTCTCACTCAAAACTCCTCATGATAACTCATCTCACTCATTTTTTACTATATCAACCGTCTCGACGACATTCCTATTATATGCGAGAATGAAAAAACCATCGACTTAAGCAAAAAACCCGTCTAACACTCACGTACAAAACATATTGAAATCCGTCATCATTTTCTTCGTGACAACGTCCAAAAATATATATATTACTATCGAAAAAGTTTCGTGTGAAGACAACATCACATCCTCACTAACCCACTCAAACGTGATCCGTTTACTTATTTACGTCTAGGTCTAGGAATGATGGAACAAATCTCGTAAATGTCTCGTTCTCTTTTTAATAGTCTCGTTACTATTAAATTCATTCCGATAAATTACGACAACTTAATTATTTTCATCCGAAATGTTTTAAGTATTTTTAATTCGCGAAGTGCAAATTAAAACGTCACTCCTTTGTCAAAATCCGTCAAACTCCAAAGCCTAAAATTTGTTTGTTAACTATAACGAATGTGTCACTCATTTTTCATGTCTAATTCATTTTGCAAAAACCTTAATCTCGCCTCTACTATTATATAGAGTGCTAATATCTTTCGTCCACCATTTTCGCTACCACCTTTAAGACAACCTCGTACCTCATCGTGTGATTATTCTATGAATATTCGCAATGCTCGAGAAGAGCTACATAACTTTGTGGATGAAGTTCGTCGTATTCTAACCGTCATCCGTCCTGGCATTATTAAGCTCATCGCTTCCGCTTTCGTCTTCATTTACTCTTTTTACTCCACACTTTATGTCCGGATGAGCACGAATTAAATGAGAAGGGAAAATATACTCGTTCACATATATGCTTTAACCAAATACTCTTAAGAATTCACAAATATAATTCTTATTCACTAGAAACCAACTTACAAGAACACTCACTTCCTTTTCAACTCAAGTACACCTCGTGCACTAAAGCCTCTTAACTCGTATGTCGATCATACATAAAATTCACAAGATACACTTCTACCACACACTCAAACATCATAACTATTCTTCACTCTTGTTAGTGATCACTAGTTTTAGTGCATCCTCAAACCACCAAGGTGAAATGAAAAACCAAGTCATCATTACTACTACCAATCTCGAGTCATCTACCTAGTCATGTTCACAAAAAGATTCATCATGTAAGCATTCCCTATAATCTAATAGTAACTTACCACCACTACAACCCATGGAGGTTAAACTACCTTTCATAATGCACAAACCTATACCCATTGTGATGCCTCTCTATAGATCAACGGGCCATCATCATATCCCAACACTTATAAGCATTTGTGCCTATGTTGTTAAAAGTCAAGTGAATTTTGTAATGAAATGCGTCTCATTCTCAAACTCAATCCTTACAACCGGTATACCCATATTCTATCACTACACAACAAAGCCCTTCACATCTAAACCAATGAAATTATCTCCTCAAGAACATCCCACACTCGTTCTCTAATCATCCAATCATTTCCACTTTCTAGCAAGTGAAGAACACAAAGAAGATATTCAAGCTTCAAGTGTTGATTGAGTCACCACAATGTCGTATCTTTCATTTTTCTTCCACCATGAAAGAACTACCACCTCATTTTACATATCCACCTTTGTTCGTCAACATTGACTACCAACAAAACACCCAACAAATCTATGAACTCACAATCATCCACCTTTGTCCCTGAACGATCACATGCACATCATTTCAACATACCATGCTTGTCATCGTTAGTGCAAACGATATATTAATCTACACTGTTTTTGTCAACCTTTAGTCAACACCTTACAACTCCATTCACGCTCATCCTTCTCCGCTTTTCCACTTCATGAAATCATTTTCATTCACTTCCAAGAGCGTATTGTGTTCATCTTCATCTTATTATTTTTAACTCTTTTAGAGTATTTATTTTGGCATATCTCGCCAAGATATTAGGTGACATTCATCTAGTTTTAAAGTATGTATCCTTAACAAACCATCCTTATCGTCGGCATTTAGTTTGACCTAAAGTCTTAAAAACTCTTACGATAATGTTTTATCTTGAAACACCCTCAACATGAAAAGCACTACATAATGCTTAACATATAAAGACCTTAAGGATTTAGGAATCTCTCAAAACAACCCTTGACACAAAAGTCTATCCAAATCCATATCATCATCTTGAGTTAGATGACTGATACCATAAGGAACATGTTATTCATAAATACGTTATATGACTCAGTATCCATATGACAGTCTTGAAATAGTTATTCTGTTATTAATAGCGTGTCAATCAATAAACTAATTTTGGGTCTCATATATTAAGTTGGATGTGATACATCGCATGTTCAATTATGATTGGTCGCCAAAATATGTTGGTCGAGTCTTAGTCCTTAAGCATGCGTCTTGGTTTTTAAGCATGTTTCGGTCGAATCTTATCATTGGTTCCTAAACATTGTCGTGTCTTAAGAATTCGTCATGATTCTTTTTATTTGAATTTAGGTTGTTATTATTAAAACAATGATTGCATGTGTCTAAGTTTTAAATTTTTATTCTTTGAAAGTGTCATACTTTAGAATACTTATACCTAAGATGTGCATGTCTTGTTCCCCGCTAGTATCTTGCTATATATATAGCTATCATCGTCATTATATATATGTGCACTTGTCTACTAACTTTGTTTTGTAGTACACTTCCTTAGCTCAATTCCTTGGTTCCCCAAACAAGGGGAGCATACACCGAGGGGGAGCATTTACAAATGTCAAAGTCATTACATGTGAAATCGTTAAGACATCTATACATTTCTTGATATGTGTATTCCACCCCTATAATATCGCCCCTATATATATTATGTTGCACGAAATTAACCCTTGATGTAGGTTAAGAGTTTGTAACAAATTTGATCCATGGATCTGCTAGAGTCAATATATAATGGGATGCAAATATCATAGGAGTGCAATGAGCTAGGGGGTGCTCGAGTGTCAAAGTAGATAGCTTGGGATGATTAAACGGGGTTGATAGAAGCAAGACTTCACTAGGGATGATGCAAGCTCGCCTCTTTGTTACAACAATTGTAGTGTAGTAAAAGTCTCTTTTGAATGAATGGGGCTTGGATGTCCACACCTTTTTGTTTTGTCAAAAAGGAGAAGAAAGTGTAAACGAGTAACTTATACATTTTACTATGAGTTATAGTTTACATATTTTGTCATCATCAAAAGGGGGAGATTGTTAGTGCAGATATTACGATATTTACATCATTATACATTTTCTTTGTGTTTGGTGTTGACAAAACATGTAACTTGTAAACAACATAACGTAAAAGTGCTCAAGTTACTCGTAATCACAAATCTCAAGGCATTCATTACGTCAACATCTATCAAAGTCTCATTTTGCTTCAACAACAAAATATAAGTTTGTCACTTTGATGCAAATCACTAACAGTAGAACAAAGCAAATATTAAATTTGTTGGATGATCAAAGAAATAATTTTTGTCCTAAACCTTACATTTTTATAAAAATAACAAAACCTTTTTACAAAAATAATTAGAAAAAATATTTTTGTAATTAAAAGAAATGTTTTAATTCAAATATATATTTGAAATCAGGTTTTCCCCCTAAAAATAGAAAAACCTACCCTAGAAAACATTTCTTTACAAAAGGACAAAATCAGGAGCGTCTATAAGTGGGCGGCCCTCTGATTTATATAGGCGACCCCCTGATTGATAAGGGGGTCGGCCGAGAGATAAGGGGGGCGACTGCCTATTTTCATCCCAGACTTTATCTATAAATAGTGGAATGTTCTCACATATTTTTCACCCTTTTTACACATAGTTTTTTTTCTGTTTTAGAACAGACTACATATCTTTTAATATTTGATCATGTAACTTGTTTAAACATTTGTTTACAAGTGATCCAATTCTTCCTCTCCAAGTGCAAGAGAAGAATACCCGTAATCGTCAATATACGATGTATCATAGTTCGTACATTCGTGACATGTATTATATTCATGATGTATAGATAAAGTCAATGTCTTCTAAACTTATTTATTAGTTGGATCGGGTAGATCGTGTATATATTTAGGTGAGTAAATACTTGTGAGAGCAGTTAGTATTTTAGGCCTCAAAATACAAGTGTGAGTGGTAGATCGGTTCTAGCTAAGATTAGAACTCAACATTTGGCTTAGTGTCGAAAATTGGTGTAAGCTACTTGTGTACGGTTTTCTCCGCCTAAAAGGAGCTTGTTGACTAGTGAAGTAACTCTCGAGTTGGGCACTTGGGGAGTGGAGTAGGGCGAAGTGGAGCTTCATGACCGAAAAATCACCGTGTCCGGTTTGCATTTCCTTTTACTTATCTTTTTACATTTATACTCGCATTTATTGCTTTATATTTATACTTGCATTATATAGATAATTACGTGTTGTGTTTCTTGTATAGCTTTGATTATGTTTGTGTCGTGAATAGATGTGAATATTGTGCTTAGGTATGTATTGTTGTGAGACGCATTGAACATCATATTTAAAAATTAGTGAAGCAACTAAAACTACAAACACACCCACCCCATCTACCCCCCTCCCCCCCCCCCCCCCCCCCCCCCCCCCCCCCCCCCCCCAATACCCCTTTTTAGCCCCAATCTTGATGACAATTTGATACAAAATATTTTAAGTTTTTAAACGGAAACATATTCACCCATACTCTACGGTTTTCACATAATACAAGAAACCGCCAACCATTATAGTTGAATATTTTGAGGTCACAAGGTACTCAATTGGACCATTGGAAAAATATGCTATAATAAGGAAAGTTGAGCATGACGATTGGTTAACGTCTGAAGTAAACATGGATTGGCTCTATAATGAATTGTTCCGCGAGAACGAGAATGGAGCATTGGTGATAAGGATGACATATATGGAAGAGAGTCAAACTTAATGACTCAGAAATAAATAAAAGTGCTTTCCAGCAGACAACCCGATGATTTAATTTTCTACATTTTAGGCTGTTTGTTGTTTTGCATAAGGACGATATGGCGTATCACCTTTTGGTGCTATATGGCGTATCGGTTTCTAGACAGAACACTACTTTTCCATTCCGTACTTTAAAACTATTTCCAGGATTTTTACAATTCTATTTTTGAACTTTTTCACCCAGCAGACCGATACGGCGTATCCAAGTCTATGGATACGACGTATCGACCACTATAGCTGTTGGAAAAATTTTGTTTTTACTAACAACAACAACCGGCTATATTTGTACATCCCCGTACTTTGTTTCTTAAATTGTTTGGCATGTGATAATAATATGGTGTATTATTCTTATTTGAGAATTTAGTTAAAAGTGAATTTTAGCTTTGAGTTGTGCTTTTATGTTGTATGAGCAAAGTTTACATATATTGTTAGTTTGCTCGTGTTTGGTTTTTCGGAAATGACACATTTACCAATTGCATTGCAGTGTAAATTGCTTGAATATTTCGGACGAAACATCCAAGTTGTCATACCCCGTCAGTGGCGAAAACACGGGATGCGACGATACCATTCATCGCACAAGATACAAGATCATACACTTTATAATTTACATTCATAAAACTGAAGTTTACAAAAACTTTAAAAGTTAAAAACTTGACATAATTCAAAACCACGACCATCTCGACCCAGTCCCCTTGGGTTACCTCTTTTCTCTTCCAATACCAATCACATACCTTTGATTTGACACACCTGAAAATGATACTCGAAAACGTCAACAATAATGTTGGTGAGCTCGTAGGTTTGACCTTAAACCCAAAATCTGTGCCAATATTTCAACAGTGGACAATAGTGATATATGACAGTGAATATATGCTAACAATCCAAGACATAGCATCCCCGCTAGCCAATCACAATATTTCACTTACGCACCTAAATGAACTACCAGCTGGAGCACTATATTAGGGCGAACCACACAGAACCTTGCATGCCAAACACAGTACATGCAAGTACCACACAGAACCTTGCATGCCAAACACAGTACATGCAAGTAAATCAACACATAATATTCACATAGCAGTCATAAGCACATATCTTGTCCCAAAAATAAAACCACATTTCGCACAGATCAATTCAAAACATTTCAAAACTCATTTGAGTATCATTTTCCCCCAACGGAAAAACCAATAAAAAGTGGGGCTACGAGAACTCACCTCAATTCGCAATCAAAACAACCGCACAATCTCAAATAAGGCAGAACACAAACAATCTCTATGCAAGCGCACAATGTACCCGGCAACGACCTAATTAATACTCAAAATCAATACTCGTACAAAATTATCTTATTGTACAAGTGTTCGCCTTAACTCACGCAAAATCCTCATTTTCATCCCAAAATCCCATTTCCAATTCATATCATTCCAACTCGTTATCTCAAATCTTTAATTTATTACAAAAACCATCGTCTTATTACTAAGACTTTATCTCGTTATCAACACTTTATCTCATATTATGGTTGTGTGGTAATTACGCGAAAACGACTCAAAAACACTTGGGCAAAGTGCGACATCAATACAACAAAGCTTAAACACTTCAGATCGTTGAACGATACAATCGACCAAAATACTCCGCGAGAAAACCGACGAAAAGGAATGAGCGAGAGCTCAAAAGTTGAAGACAAATAATCCGCATTTCCGAAATCCATACGCTAAATATATATATATATATATATATATATATATAAGTATTTAATAATTTAAAATAAAAGAAATAATAATATTTTATTATCATTATCGTCTTATTATCGGGCTAACGGGTAGTTACAACATCTCGTTACTTAATATGTCCATGTCCAATGGCCTTTACCTCGACATTTAATCTTCTTTAAGATTTCCCCCTTTCATTTCCTCAATTAAGATCGACAAGACGTCTATACATGTTAAATGTTCAAGAAAAGGATTTCGAGAAAAATATATTTTACTTTGCATTAAATTCCCAAGTAAAATGACCTTTTATTAATTAAATCCTTGAAAACTTCCTTTTAAACAATGTCTCTAAGTGTAAATTTTTTTCGAAAATTTGGCATGACCAGTACGTTTTTATGACTTTTTCCAAGGCCTCAAACCTTAATCCAAAACACTTTTTCACAAATTCGACATTTTCCGACATCATCGATATTTTCAACATATTTTATCAAAACTTAGTAAAATAACCGCCTTTACATCCGATAAGTCCAACAAAATCTCTCTTAGTCCAACATAATTCCTTTAGTCTATTTATAAAGTCCATACATTCGTTCACTTGTTATTGTGTTTAATGGCCCATTATGGTCTTAGTTACTTAGCCCGATAGCAAAGATTAGTCCATACTCCTTTTCATAAACGCAGCATGAAAACGCGACATCCACAACAGATGTGGCGTTTTCGTGCTCGCGTTTTCGTGCATTTATTTTTTTTAAACTAACCGTTATAAAACGGTAAAATTCGAAAAGTAGCAGTTTTTTTTGCTCCATTTTGACCCACTTTATACCCTATAAAAACCTTATACTTCTACCATTTTATACCATACTTCCATATAAACTTTCACTTTTTTATATCCAAGGGATAAACTCCTACCTCAACGACCTACAAATCTCGAATACCCAATTACCTAATTCTTCGTCTTCGTCTAATCCAAATACTTTATCATCCGCAAACTCCATCACGTCAAATACCTCTCAAAATCCTTCCCGCCCTAACTTATAAATCCCTAACCCATTCACCAACTTCCAAATCCCATCTCAAAACCCATTTGTCAATTGTACTCCCAAGCGAGATATTTTAATTTTTTAATTGTTGTCGTATTTTATTTCACGCACTTTTTTAATTTAAGTTTATGTATTTTTTTTATTTAAGTTTATGTAATGTTTTTTTTAATTAGTGAAATTTGAATTTGAATTTATAAGTTTTTTTTATATAAATGAATAAAAAAAGTAGGAAAAAGTGAGGTCCACGTAACATCAAAAATTGTGGTATTAATTAGAGGGGATAATTTTATATTTACCCAATCTAAACCTCAAAATGTCATATTTAATTACCCAACTTACAAGTGAATAATGCATAATGTATAATGATTTTTATGCATGTCTGAGAAAATATAAAATTTTGATGTTTTTCTTGGAGAAATATGAAATTGCCCCTAATTAGAGAGGGTGTTTTTGGTGTTATGAAAGCTTTTAGTGTTATGAGAAAAAATATCACTTTTTTCACGGTTTAAACACGACGGCTCAGGACTGTAATTTGTGCTCTTATAGAAAAATAGAAAACCTAGGGTTAGTGGTGAACACTATGTACGAGACAACCTAGAAGTAATACTTAAAGAATCTAAAACTCTGTGTGCATCCCAATCTTTACAGATTTGGTCAGGAAGTAGAGATAATTCTTGGGGTACGCTAAGTTGATAACCTCATGGGAATGTTTGTGGGCTCCTTGGAAATACGGAATAATAGATTATTCAAACAGTTTTTGGAATTTTAAAATAAAGTAAATTGCAAAAATGGTCCTTGTGGTTTGGTCAAATTGCAGATTTGGTTCGTTAAATTTCAAAATTGCAAAAACAATTCGTATTTTGAAGGTTTGGTTTCACTTTTGGTCCTGGGTCGACCTAAAATGACTAAAATACCCTTATGTTCTTTTACAAAAACCGTCTTTTAAGAGGGGTATTTTAGTCATTTCAGGTCGACCAAGGACCAAAAGTGGAACCGAACCTTCAAAATACGGAATGTTTTTACAATTTTAAAATTTGACATACCAAATTTGCAATTTGACCAAACCAAAAAGACCATTTTTGCAATTTACTCTTTAAAATATGAAATGGTAACAAAGTTCATATAAACAAAACTGACTACTTAAGAATAAGGAAATATTCTTATCCAGCTCTTTTATCTTATTTTGCTTCATTTGACAATACGCTTATATGTACATTAGCTTTTCAAATCGCAATTTATCATTTCATTCATCAGTTAATTACTCAGCAATATGTTTACATTTATAAACATGCAAATATGTGTAAAATCATTATAATTTTTACATTTATAGTTATAATAAAATAACTCTATCTCTGAATTTAATAAAATGTTTATTTTTATAAACAAAATAAATGCATTGTCAGGTTGATCGATCAACCCGTTATTTGAGTAAGCCTAAAAAGCTTTAGATATACAAAAACATATAGAAATATTCAAAACAAGACATCCATGGATGCTTCATCTAGAAATAAAAAAAAGTATGATTGCTTTTAAATGCTTCATGGTTACAGTTTATACCACATGGATTAAATAATAAACACATTTAAACAATTAAAGTGGCTACTATACATTAAAGTGGTATACCATGTGCATGGTGGAACATACCTAGTTTTCTCACTGGCAACTTCCTCTTCCAGTTTTCTTCATCAAGGTATTGTGTGTTGTGCTTGCAAGAATCCTGACAACAGTATGTTGATAATCCAGACATATATGCTCGAGAAACAAAAAAACAAAAAAAAAACAAATAACTTGAAAAACAAACCCTAATTTTGTAAGATTACATGCATACACTAATTAATATATAACAATTAAACCACAATTTTAGAGTTCATAACCAAACTAAAACGAAGAAAAACTAAAATTTGAACTCGCTCATCAACTCTTTTTTTTTTTTAATCTTGATCATCATGTTATATATTTACCATGATCCTCCTCCTAACCCACCATTACTCCAATAGCCAGTTGAAGATTCCCCTTGCACTCTAGCAGCATCCAGTTCACTATTTGCTGTTGAAATAGCCTTCAAATCTTGAAAAGGGAATAGAATCCTAGCACTACCATTTGTTCCATCAGTTGTAGTTATTGTACTCATGGTGCTTTGATGATTAGTTACTCCACCACTAGCCCCTCCTTGCAAATGATGATCATAAGCACCATTATTTTGTAACCCATCAAGAGAAAAGTTCAAGCCTGCATGTGAATTCATGATCATGGTGTTTGGTAATGAGCTCATCATCACTTGTCTTGGATCACCAAATCCACTTTTCAAGAGGGTTGTGTTGTTTAGATTGTAGGGTAAGTTTCCAAATTGAAGTGAAGTAGCAGGGTTTGTGTAACCTAGGTTTAGGTCTTGACCTTGAGCTTGACTTTGACCTTGACCTTGGATGATAGTCTTACTAGGGTTTTGTGTGATCAAACTTGGAGGTGGTGGGCCCATCATCATCTGGTGCTGATTCTGAGATATGTTAGCAGCTGAGGATGATGATGATGATACTGATGATGAAGATCGTTTATTACGTCGCGAACCACCGCCAACTGGAACATTTCTAAGAGATCCACCATTAGTCCAATACCTTCTACAAGTCTTGCAAAAGTACCTCGGTTGAGAGAGGCTATAGTTGTTGTAATAACAAAACTTTGTATGTGTTGAGTTGCACCTTGGGCAGTTTATAGCTTGGGGCTTTTGTGGTCTAATAGTTTTCTTTTCTTCCATGGATTTCACTGCTCCCAATCCCTGAAAAGTTGAAAAAGAAAAAGGAAAAGAGAAACACATGACTCCATGCTATCAAATCCAAATCAGTTTGTCTCAAAAAAGAAAGCTTTTTAGGTCAACCTTTACCATATGGTGGAATTTAAAAGAGAAAGTAAAGAAAGTGTAGCAAGTACTTTAATTAATTTCAAGAACAATATCATGAAAGAAGTAAAACAGACAAACAAACAACTAAACATTTATGTGTAGTGGTTGAATTAACAACATCATCATCTCTTTTAAAAGTGAAAGTAAACAAACTAAAGCTAGCCATCATCAAAAGCAAGAACAAAACCCTAGATATAAAGTTAAAAATCAGAAAAGACTACATATGCATGGTGTTTAATTATATAATTAAATTGGAATTAGGAAGAGGATTAGGTTAATTACCTCTGACCATTGAGCAGCATCCATTAGATGATATCAAGAAAAAGCTAAAAAAAAAGAAAGGGAAAGTTTGTGGAGATGTTGAGAGAGAATGAGAAAAAGGATATTGCACCCACCCACTTTTGGGAGACTAGAGGAGGTCATAAAGTAAGAAAAAACACTGGAGAAGGTGCGGTTTGGCTCACTCAACTCACTTATTTTATGTCACTCTGTGGGATGGGTATCTTATGTCTTCACCCACCATCTATAGTTTTCTATTATTTGCATCAAGTCATTCAAATAATGCAACTATTAAATGTAAATAATTAGGACTCAAATAAGGGTTTGTGCTCTGACTACAATGGATGTGAATTAGAGCTTTTATATGTCTATGCATTTACTAGCTAGGGTCTTAACGAGTTCTCCACATTCTTGTTAGAAAAGCTCCATACTTTATGTGATGCATAAAAAGTTTGTAATCATGACACGTTTCTATATGCTAATATATAGTACGAAGATGTGTGAAGGTTAATATTTTTATAGTTATGATATATAGGCCTACATAATATACCTACAAATAAGCTTAATGCATTCAGATTTTGATAAGTGTCAAACACTCATTCTCTTTCCTCATATTCACCAATCAAATTTTTCATTCCACCAATCATAATTGTAGGTCTATTTTTAGGCACACTACTTAGGCCTACAAATCATTTTTCATATCTTTATTAGTTTAAAAAGTGTTTAATTGCTTGAAATTGTATCATATTTGTCATTTTTTGTTATTATGTCAATTGAATTTTTTTTTCTCATTGTATGTACTGAACTTTTAAATTTTGATAATTGTGTGTATTTTACCTTACTTTTTTCAAAAATTTGAAAGGTAAAATGGTCATTTTACATGGCTGAATTGTCACAAAATAACACAATGATCCAAATTTTTAAAAATTCAATACACACAATAAGAAAAAAAAATTCAGTGTACACAATAACAAAAAGTGACAAGCATGATATATTTTCCAGCAATTAACCCATTAAAAAAACAGGAATATGAGTGTGAGAAATATTTAAAACCACGTTTCTTTTTATAAAATATTGGTAAAACTATAAGCTGATAATATAAAGGTAATGAATCTGGATGTTATTGTTAAATCTTGCAAGGAAACTATCGTGATAGCTTCTACAGTAATATATAGGTAACAAACTAGTCTTTTGGGAACAAATGAACACAATCTGCATAAATAGAAAAATCTGGATTATAGGCCTCAAGTAGGAGCATGCTGGAAAGATAAACTTTAGGGAGTCTTAGCCATGATTATATAACACGAATGGTGTCGAAGACAAGAAAACAAATTAACTTTATATATGAATTTTAATTTAGTTCCAAATTCGCTTGTCAAACTCCTTTTAAGTTCCTAGAGAATTTGATATGATGAATTATGAGATTGAATGTTCAGATATTTCTCTATTTACTATGTTTATCAAGTTGCATTTTTAAGAAAACAAACACTTGTAACAATAACTGTGACCTGACTTTGAGACTGGCATCAGATAGAGCAACAGGAGCTTAAAAAGTTCTAGCGTTTTGATAGGAGTTTAGTTTTAACATATATATCATTGTTGTTATGTTCAAAAAAGTAATATAAAACTAGTTTTGTTGTGATTCAGTTCACATCTTTCTTCAAAAAGTTCTTGATCTTAGTACAACATATTCAGTCTATTTCTTAAATTTCTATAACTGCTGTAGGTTATAACCAAATGAGCATTTTAGTGGTTTAACATGGAACAATTGTTAGATAAATATAATGTTCACGGAAAATACAACTGATTAGTTAATCCCAAGAAAGAGTACAATCATTTTCTTATGTTGATCCAAAACAAATACGAACATCTTATTTGAAAATGCATGGTATATTAATCCAAGTCTTTAAGTGCGTCAGTTGCTCCAGAGTCGTATGGCTTGTGTTATAGCAAGGAATGTTTCTACATCGGCATTTTTTTCTATAACTCAAAGCCTATAACTTAACTCAAAAACATCATGTCTCCATCATTTAAGTTATAAGACACTTTCTCACCTACATTTACCCAATAAAACACAAATACAACTTGGGTGAGATGTGAGCTCGTGTTACATAGGGCACCAACCAACCAAATAACTCATACATACAGTGGCGGAACCAGGAAATTGTTTTGTGGGGGCAATTTTTTTTTTCATACCGAGCACTCCAAGAACGGAGTATAGTTGCTAAATATCAAATCGAATCATGTATCAAATTAAGCATTGTGTTGAGCATTAAAGTAAACTAACATTATAACATATATGAATATTTTATATTTTTGAGTTGTTTGGGTTATTTTGAGATTTAACTTGTAATCTTTATTTCTTAAGTTTTTTCTTTTCTTTGCGAGGCTTGTTTGTTATAGAAGTTTGGTTGTTTCGAAAAAGAAAACATTATAATAACATATATAAATCTTTCTTGCATAAATTAGCATAATATAATATTTGTTAAAGTGATTTTTTATGTGAGTGGAACTTTATAGGTATACAAAGTGGAGTGTGTTTTATATGCATATACTGTTTGTGACTAGGAGAAAGCAATGGTTGTCTGTTTCATGCAACATCTTTTCACTCATTCTTCACTATGCATTCTTGTGATCATATGAAGCGACATCCAAATTAGGCATTTCTTATTTCCTTCTTTTTTATCTTGTTCGAGAATGAGTTCAAAACTAAAATAAAGCTCTTCACAATATATATTCATAAAGAAATGTTGATAGCCAGCAATACATGTGTTTGCTAGTGCTACTTAAGAAATGGCTATTCTTTCAATAACATATTAGGGTTGATGCGTACTATTTTGTTAGATCGTTTTGAAAAAACATGTGATGAGTCTGAATAGTTATTATTATCATTTAATTTTTTTATATAGTTTAGTGTTGATGTGTACTAATTATATCTTACATGGCTTGGCTAACCAATTTGAAATGTGTAATTTTAAAAATTATCGTCCATTCAATTATAACTTTTTGACTCCGCGCGTTGACACGTCAAATTTACACATGAATAAAGAAGAAAAATGGCCTGTTAGCTATACTACATATACTTTTTAAAGAAAAAAAAATACCTTTTGCATTTTTATATAAAAAGAATTACATTATTTCAGAGTAATTTTGTAAAAATAATCTTATTAAAAAATGAACCAATCAGGTTACTTTATTTTGACACGTGGCAAAATCAAGCAATACGATTGACCAATAAAAGTAAAAAATTCAAGTTAAATTTGGTCAAACTATTAAATTTTCGTCTAATTTATAAAATGTACTAAAACATATGTGTCAACGTTGTAAAAAAACTTAAAAATGAGAGGATAATTAATAAAACCTTAGTTATTAAATTTTGAGTTTTTTTTAATAACTTTATATAAATTTAAATAAAATACCCCAAATGAAATAATTTGTACTTTTTATTAATAGAAAAAATTACAATAAATATGTAGTTATTAACATAATATCAATATCATGGACGTCGTCGCACTTAAAATAAACTGTTTCAGTTGCACAAAGTAACTCCACTTTCGGTTCCCCCCCCGCTTCTTATAATCTTCTCTAATCCTTCTTCCACACATATTCACTGTTTTCATCATCTTCTCTCTTCTCTAATCTTTCTATCTTCCATATACACATTTCATGATTACCATCGTCTTCTCTCTGATTAGCAATGATTATGTGGTTTAACGACAAATCTTTGTTTAGGTTGAAACTTCCGGTTAGTCCCACACGTGTCCTATATTTGATTATGTGTTTCGTTCATGTTTAACATACATGCAAACTAGATTCAGCCCTCATTGTCACTCTCCTTTGGTGGTTTCGTTGTTTTTTGCGAATAACGAAAAGGTACCAACTTGAAATTAAGGTTTTGTTATAATTTGGGGTTTTTGTTAATTTAGGGTTTCTTATAGATTTTAGTGTTTTAAGTTATTGAATGTTTCTAAAGCTGTTGACCTTGCTTTTTTGGTTTGAGGCTGATTCTTATACTTTTTTATGTGAGTTTTGTTGTTGTTTTATATAAGAATGAGGATGGTATTCATTGTAAGAGGCTGATGTGATAGGGCTCCGTAGGTTGAAGTAAAGCTGAGATTGTCCCCATCTTGTCAGGGCAACTTATTATGGTTGTAGCCATGAAAGATGTATCATCTTTATTCGATTTTTTTGCCAAAAACTAATGCTAAGTCAAGTTGGTGGTGGTATGGATTTTAGTAGGCTATGAAGAGTGTGCGTGTTTTTGATAAACCTGAGATTGTCTGCACCTTGGCGTGACAACTTATAATGGTTGCAGCCATGACGGATGTATCCTTTTATTCGATTGTTCGCTGTCTGAGCCTCCCGTGCAATGGTATCGACACTTTTTTATATGCGCTTTGTTCGTGCTTGCAATGAACGTTGCAAGTTGATAAAAAATTATTGTTGACTATCGAATGTCGTAAGTTGGCCGACTTGCATTCATTTGGAAATGCGTATGCGCATTACAAAAACATCGTTTGCTATACAGTGAAATCCACTTTCTATTTTATATTCCTTTTGTTACACGATAATAATGATGGTGTTGATTGTAACAGACTGTTGTGATTATTACCGGTCGATTCAATAAAAGCTTAGATTCCAAACTTTGGCATGGCAACTCATTACGGATGTAGACATGGCGGACGTATAGTGTTTATTCGATTGTTTGTTAAAGCTGAGATTGTTCGCACTTTGGCGTGGCAACTCATTACGATTGCAGCCATGGCGGACGTGTAGTGTCTATTCGATTGTTTGTTCTCTCTGCTACAAACATGAGAATTTGTACGAGTGTTTTGTATAATGCATATCGTTTGTCGTTTTTAACCTTTAAGTTCCTGTTAGGATGGGTCTCGGTGGGTTCGATTATAGCTGTAATTGGTATCATAAATGTATACTATGTTGATTGTTCGCGGTTTTCTGAGGCAACTTACTTCTATTGTAGCCACGATATAGGTTTGGTTTCGTTTATGTGTTTGTAGATGTGAGCCTCATTGGTTTTTCGTACATTTTATTTGTATTTATGTCTGATATTGAGTGAAAGAGGCTAGGGTGGTGGGACTCGGTGGGTTCTATTAAAGCTAAGATCATCTGCACTTTGGCGGGGCTAACTAATGTGGTTGCACCCATGGCGGATGTATGCTCTTTGTTTGATTGTTGACCTGTCTCAGCCTCCTATATAGTCGTATTAAGAATTCTTGCATCATGTTTAGCTTATGTCATCTTCTATCTGATTTAGTCTCGGCTTAACCCCACACGTGTCTTCAGTTATGTTATACGTTTTACCAGCAAATTTATATTCAGGTTTGAAGCTTTACTTAATCATATATGTGTCATCATTCTGATTATGTGTTTCAAAAGCATAAGTACACTTAGTACAGCCAAGGTTGCTAAGATTGCTTTCAGCATCTTTTTTTTTCTTTTTTGATCATTTTGTATGCTCTCTATATCCGGTACAAAATTTAGAAATCATATGCGTGTTTGGTATAACCGTTATCATTTGTGGTTATCAAGGTTACCATTACTTTGGGCCTAAAACCTACTGATTTGCTTAGTAAAAATGGCTAATGAGATGTGCGTGATAGGGATGTCGATTGTAAGAGGCTATGATGAGTCTGGGTTAATTTGATAAAGTTGAGATCGTCCATATCTTGGCAGGCAAACTTATTGCGGTTGTAGCCATGGCGGATGTATCCTCTTTATTCTATTATTCCTTTATTTGAGGCTTCGTGCAGTGGTATTGACACTTCTTTCATCGCACACTAGTGATGCTTGTAGTGTAATTTGCTTATGCTTTTGGCGTCGTTTGATGATGCTTGCCTTAGGGTTGGATCATATATGAGACCTTATGCTTCTGACACCGATGCTTGCTTTCTTGACGACTGCACTACTCATACTTTGCAGTTGTTGTAGGCAAGTCTGATCTATGTAACACTGGTTTTTGTTACTGGCACATCGATGTACGATGTTCAACCCAAAAAGAGATGCGTGGTGCACATATATAGTGTGCAATGTCTGACTTTTTTTAGCTCAACACTGAACATCATGTGGGGTTCATTAGAGGTTTGGGGCAGATCGGAGAGAAGACGATGGTAATCATGAATGTGTGTGTGGAAGATGGAAGAAGGAATAGCGAGTATAAAGTAGATTTTGTTGTTACTGCTTATCAAACGTGCGTGAGGATGTGATGAGTCAGGTTGGACTTAATAAAGGTTAGATCATTCGTATCTTGGTAGGCACCTTATTATGGTTGCAATCATGACGGGTGTATCCTCTTTATTCGATTGTTCAGTTGCATGAGCCTCCTGCGTAGTCACATTCCCATTTATCTTAGCGCGCTTTTCCTACGGTTGCAACATGATTTGCCTATACTTGCATGATGTACATGTGTGATCCAGTACCTACACTGACCGACGGTCATTTTTGGTAAATGCATCCTTTAAAAAATCTAATTTACAAATGATTTTATGCGTTATGATTGTTTGTTTTGTGCAAAAATATGTGATACCAGACAATGGTATTCGTAAATGTGTGTGTGGAAGATAAAAGAAGGATTAGTGAA
>BQNB010064570.1:0-35268 GCA_026074375.1 Tanacetum coccineum | reverse complement strand
ATGTCATGTCGATTGTGCATTATGGTGGTCTTTGGTTTGGGACACCGGTTAAGGGCAGGAATACTTTGTGACAGGATGTAACATACCATGTTAATTATTAGCTTCAGTGTCATGAGCTTAGTGCAACAGTAAATACTTTTTATGTGATACTGTATCTGTTATAGTACTCGCATACGTTTTGAAATCTTGTGGTCCACTCTTGTATTAACTTAAACCTATGAATTCACCAACATTATGTTGACGTTTTAAACATGTTTTATCAGGTGTTTAGCTTGGATTGATTCTTGATGCTATGTGGAGTCTATGTGCTATGTGACTTCACCAATTTAAGACTTATCTCTTATTTACTCGTTGTCGTTATCAAAACTTTGTTATGCTTCCGCTACATTTAACTCTATTATGACCGTTTGTAAAACTTAATTAATATTTTCTTATGCAACGAGTACAACTTTTTCAAACGTCCATGATTAGTGGTCGTTATTTATTGCTTTGTGATCGGATTGTTATGATGTCACGCCCTCGGACACGTATTCCGTCCGGGCCCCGTTTGGGGGTGTGACAGTTTCATCCTTTGATCTCAAAAACTTTACCCATGTGAATCTTGAATAGTCATCCACGATGACTAAAATGTATTTCTTCCCATTAATACTCTGGACTCTCATTGGACCACACAGATCCATGTGAAGGGTATGAAGAACTTCCATATTTATGTTTTCAGATTTTGGTTTGTGGGAGAACTTCTTGCTTTTTCCAAGTTGACTGGCTGAGCAAAGATGATCTTTTTCAAACTTCAATCTTGGTAGACCTCTAACCAGATCTTTTCGAGCAAGATCATTGATTGTGCCGAAGTTTAAATGGTTTAAACGACGATGCCACAGCCATGATTTGGACTTGGAAGCTTTGGACAACAAGCATATTGGAGAAGACTTCATCATATCATCAATCGATATCGTGTACAAATTGGTGCTACGACTACCTTTAAGTAAGTCTGCACCATTAATATCACGAACAAAGCAAGAATGCTTTCTGAAGGCAACTTCAAGATCAGAATCACAAAATTGCCCTACAGAGAATAGATTGTGTCCAAGTCCCTCCACGTAGTATACTCTGGAGATCACACTGTCACCAATAACATAATCTCCATAACCCATGATAGCTCCGAAGTGATCATTCCTGAATCTGACTGTCTTGATGAACTTTTCCACAAAGTTCTTGAGCTTTGAACGATTCCCCGTCATATGTTTTGAACAGCCTGAGTCCAGATACCAAAGGATGACCTGTACGACCTGCATTTGAAAATAGTCGAGTGTGGAGAGTTTGGAATTTCAGTTCCCCAATTTTTGTTGGGGTCCTGGTGGTTAGCAGTTATGATAGAACATTGCACAGAAAGCTTAGTTAAAGGGCACAGTTCGCCTAAGGCAAATTTCTTTCCTGTGGGTCTCCATTGATAACCACAATTAAGTTTTCCTAAGGCGACTTTCTTTCCTGTGGATCTCCATTGATAACCAACATTAGCAAATAGTTTGCCCGTTGCTTTCCAAACCTGCTTGGTCTTGTTCAAACTGTTATCAGACAGTTTGCCTTTTGGTTTCCAGATCTGCTTCCCTTTATTCAAGACAATTTTAACAGTGGGGGTAGCATTCACAGAATTCAAGATATTAACAACACACATTTCATGACTTGCAGAGTTTAAACATTTGTTACAAGTTTTGCACACAGATTCAGAATTCGAATTAATTACAACACGCTTAGAGCTAATGCTAGAATCAACCCGATTCACTTTTGTCCATACTGACTTATTTGTCCTAGGGTGGTCTTCTACTTTCTTCTTATTCTCAGTCTTAGCAGGCAGGATCCTATTTTTCTTTGTATTGCTTCTAGGCTTTGATCCGCTTGCTTCAGTGGAAGTGTTTACTCCTGTAGAATGAATCACAGGGACATTAGTCTGTTGAACTTTCTGGTGCACTTCGTGTTTCTGTGTGTTACTAGATGAAGTTCCTGGTTTATCATTAAAAGTTACTTGCTTTTTCCTAGTTACAGGGGTAGAGGGAGCCTTGTTATCTCTTTCATTGAAACTTTTTGGGCAAGTGCCAATCACATATTCTAGCAATTCCTGAGATAGCTTAGTGTATTGACAAGCATAGTTAAGTGCATTATCCAGTGGTTTAACTACTCTAGCTTCCTCTACAATCTCCCTAACTGTTTCTACACTCTCCTTAAGATGGTTGATATAGGTTAAATGAGCATTCCTATTGTTCTTAAGGCGAGGAGGGATTGGTTCTACATCTATGGCATACATACCAGGAGCAAGAACTTTTGTTTTGACAGAACTTCTAGTGGCAACTTTCAAATTGCCTTCTAATTATGCTAACAAGGAAGATGTCTGTTCATTAGTGCTAGTGCGCGTGATCTTAATAGACTCAAACAATTCCTTGTAATGCTGCTTCACCTTTTCTATTTCTGCTCTAAAACGTTCATTTTGTTCAAGAAGATCAGTGACATCGTTAGCATTATAAGGTTCACAACTTCTGTCATTCACATTAGAGACTAGAACTTTCAAGTCTCTAATCACGTTGTCCTTTTCTTGAATCTGATGTTCCAGATTCTTGATCTTAAAGAATGAGTTAAAATCAGGAGCTTCCTGTGATGTTTGTGATTTGTTATTATCAAAACTTTCTTGAAGATGTTGATACTTTAATTGCAAATTTAGGTATTCCCTTTCAAGTTTTGAAATATGTTTTGACTCATTATGAACTTTAGACATCTCAGCTTCAAGATCTAGACAACGTGATTTTTCCACATCAAACAACAGTTGATTCGACAAACAATTAGCAATCAGATTCTCATTTTCAATGAGAAGGTTTTTCTTTACAATTTCAGCACATTGCTTGTCCACGACATTCTGATCCACCTCATCTGACATTTGATCAAAAATTTCTTCCATTTCTTTAACTTCTTTAAAGAGGGCTGTTTGAACTCCAACAAAGTGTTCTTTAAGAGTTTTGAAAAATGGAATAACTTCAGTGAGGTAACATCTTTTTGTTTGCTCAAAACCTCTTTCCCCCTCTGTAATACCTGTTGGGGTGATTCTAGTTTTGCAAGTTTTGTCAAATTCCGTGAAAAGTTGTGTGAGTACATAAAGATTAATCTTCACCTGACTTTTAGTTGGAAGAATTCTGGGGACAAGCTTGACAGGAGTATTGGGTGGATACACTGTCAATGCTGAAATTGGTTTTGGAACTGAGGTCTCAGCCTTTTTCCTGTTATTGTCATCTATGGACCAAAATATCTGTTCTGGGGTCAGATTTCTTTGGGGAGCAAAGGTTGCAAGAAAGTTCTCTTTCGAGTAATCGGGGGGGGGGGGGGCAATCCTAACTTTATTTTCCACACATAAAGGGCTTTGCATTTTCAACAGCATTCTTTTCCTAGTTATCTCAGCTATCTCACGCGTATCCTCTGAGTCATGTATAACAGTGGGTGCATGATTGGTAGTGACAAGTGCATGACCACTATACAGAACAGACTGAGCTTGCTTTGCACGAGCGAGACATAAGGGATTTTTGTAGCCTATTGCTACCTTGTGTTTTTCATCATAAAATGATTTTGGTTTACACAACATGTGAACTGTTTGAACAGACTGATCCTGTTTGTATAATCTATCTTCAATCTTATCTTTTAGCTTCTTTAAGTCCAAAAACTCTTCAAGGAATTTGTCTTCTTTTTGTTTAAAATCCTTTTTCAAAAATGTTACTTCTTCTGTCTTTGACTTATAATGGTCAACGGTAGAACTAAGTAGTATTTGTGCTGAATGAAGTTCTGATTTTAAAGAAGTTTCCTTTCTGTTTCGGTCCGAGATGATTATTCTCATTTGTTCATCAATTTTTCGTTCTCTATCAGTTAATTCAAACTTTGCCCGTTTTTCATATTCCCCGACCAGTTCCTTATATCTCGCAAGTTCAGAGGTCACTGAGTCATTCACTACCATGTCTGGCTTATTTGCTAATCTACTTTGTACACCCTGTTCATGCATTTCATCGAGAATAGACATTAGTGCATCATTTCGTACAGAAGATACATTACATTGTACAACATGTTCTTCGTTGTCTTCCACATACTGATCATACGGAATAATATTACTATCACTCGTATAGTCAGCATCAGAGTCAACAACGTAGTTGTGTTGTACATCGTTTTGCATCTCGTGTACTTCATGATACTCATCCATATGATCTACAAAGGTATCATGATCTTGTACCTCAAATGGATTATTCGAGTCATATGATGGCCCGGCTTCATCGTAGATTGGATCTTCAGATGTGAGATTTGCCATGAACATGGTCTGTGAAGTGGGACCCTCATCAACATCAGAGTCGAATGCATCACATTCATCAGCTTCAAAGACATGGTCCACATTGAGTGCCAAATCATTCTCGGGTGAATCATCTACATCATCATCAACGTTGGTAACCTGTTCTCCTGCAAGAAATAATGACTGTTCTTCATCCAGCACTGCACCACTCTCCTGGGCTTGCATTAGTAGCAATTTGTCCTTGAAGTAGTCTGAATCTTGAAGTCGCTTTGGCCTTAGACATTCACGTGCTATGTGCCCTAGTCCGTTACAGTTGTAGCACTTGATGGGTTTCGCTTGACCAGGATTAATCATGCCTCCTCTGTTCTAACCTCCTACATTTCCCGCTACACCATTTCCTCTTGCATTGTTTCTCTGAAATGGTCTTCCTTGATTAGTCGCATTGTATCTTCCACGGACATCTTGAACCACAACTTTCCCGTCTTGAACCATAGCTTTGTTCCTTGCATTAGACGAAGCTCTAAGTTGATTGTTTGTTTGAGGAAGATGTGATTTGTATGATTGAGTGAGGAGGGAAAGTGAGTTGGATAAACTTTCAATCAAGTTTTCTGTTGAAGAACTTCCTGAGTCTGTTTGAAAGTTGTCAGAAGGATATGGTTCTTTTGAGGATTGAGGAGACTTGGATGATTGTGTTGGATACTGCTGAACTGAGGCGTCCGACACTAGTGCCAAAGGATCATTATTTGGTTGAATGAACCTTTCCATCATAATTCTGTTCTCATTAGCATGCACCTCATGTTGCTTCAAGTAAGCATATAGCTGATCAAAGTTTGACTCTTTCAAACCTCTGTTAAGTTTGACTTCAGTTATGAATCTACTCCACTCAGGACAATGGTTGTTCACAAACGTTGATTAAGCCTGCATCCTGGCATGGTCATCTGATGTTACTCATGTCATTAAAGAGCTTCATAAACCTAAACTGTAGTATCCTTGAATTGGTTTCTCCTTTGTATTGACGGAAAGTGTTCAAATTCATCGTATAACTGAGATTCCCCTGTCATCCATAATTGTTAGCTCAGAACCTCCAGAAATCATCTTTCTCAATACTCATCACGATTTCCACCCAAATCACACCTTAAAGCGTCCAGGCATATGTGCATACGTGATGAGTAGATGTCCTTTGTATAACCTTGAAGTAGGATATGGTTTGCACGCATGTCAGCTTTATACCTTTCCTTTTCTCTTCACTGAAAGTCGTTAAGGACTCTAGCACGTACTAGTACCATGTGAACTGCACACCCACATTCCTCCACCAATAACATCTGAGACCGTTCCCACCCCCCCCCATATGAAATGGTCCTTCTTTGATGGTCTTAATATATTCACTCCATTATCCTTTCTAGACAGTACATGACGGATACGTTTGTTGCCAAAATTCAAAGTCTGTTCTATCAAGCATTGGTGGGCGTGTATCAAGAACCTGGCACACTTGATTGTCTTCTTGCATACTAGACCATCGTGTTTATATTATGATTATATATGGTTTTGATCGAGCAATGATTAGTAAGTGTACTTAAAAAGTGGTGAGGTTAACGTATTCCCGTATTTTGTTTTTGTGATATTAAATCCCGAGTTTGATAATATTTCCAAATTTCGAAGACAGAAGCTCAATCGCCGCCAGAGGCACAAACCGCTCAAAGAAATAAGGCAACTCGCTGGTAGGAATTTATAGGGCAACTCGCCGAACATAACTCGCTGCCAGCATCCCGCCGCAAAGAATAATTTATCAAACCGCCGTGAGTTTTCAAACCCGCCAAAAAAAAAGAGTTCCTCAAGATATTTGCTATTAAAATATTCAAACCCGTGATAGCCCTGTTCAAACCGCTGGTAACAACTCGCTGCTAGTAATAAATAAGCAACTCGCTTCTTGAGCAACTTCGCCACCTGTTTCAAAACCGCTGGTAACAAACCGCTAGCTTAGTAACAACTCGCCTCTGAGCAACTATTCGCCACCTGTTCAAAACCGCTGTACAAACCGCGCTTAGTTACAACTCGACTCTTGAGCCAACTCGCCGCCTAAGCCAACCGCGCGTGGGGGGTGTCAAGGGTTGGTAACCGACTTAATAAAATAATATTTTTCAGCAAACCGCCGTGAAGAATTCCTGGCAACCTGCACAACAAGAACAACGACTTTTATCACACAAAATCACCCTATAAATCACACCTTTTTGAACGATTGTGCTTGGATTTCTTTGCACAACACATAACCACAAGAATACAACTAGAAACACCCAAACTTTAGCTTACAAACAACAAAATTCGGAGAACATAGAAAAACAAGCTAGGTGCCTTAAAAGTACACTTTTCGATCTAAATCAAGCAAGAAATCGCACATACACACGATCTAATCATCCCAATTAGCTCAGATACCAATTGGGTATATCCGATAATCATAACACGGGGTCGAGTCTTGATTTTGGCTAGTTATCTAGAGAGAGAAAACACTTGAGATAAGTTTGTAGTGAGAGAAAATATGTTTTCTATGAAAAAAAATAAGACTATCTACGCCCGTACCACAAGTGGAAGAGGCCTTATATAGATAGTGATCTTGTGTTCTTGTTGTGCGTCGGTCGTCTGGTGTCGTTTCTCTTCTCTCTCTGCTAGTTAAACTTACAACATACCGACAGTATCACCATACAGACTTAAATACCGGAAAATCGTACTATTAACTATTCAACTACGAAGCTATAATAACAGTAAAATACACGGTGACCGAGTCTTTTTTGCTAACATCTAACAATAGAAATGTAACCAACACCCTACACCCAAGTGGGTGAAGGATATTTAATTCCATTATAGCCTTGAGTAGTGGCGTATGGGCTTGTAATCATGGGCCGCTATGGCATAACTTGGGCTTTGAGCCCAAACACTAACAATATTAATTACAATTCAAGCCGCCGTTGAACTCGACATAGCCGATTACATACAAACCTAGTTGGAACTTTCTAAGAACCGATAACATTCTTGTTGACTTACTAAAATAAAGGCTATCACTCCCCCAATGTTGAGTCTCTTTCTTTAAACTCCTCTGTACCACTGATGACATGAAAAAATATAACGTTTGAAACGTTATGCTTGCCTTATTATGGTCTTGTCTTGGTTGCAATGCTTTATTCATCCATCCTTTGTGAGCTGGATTTTGAGCCTTTATCTTTTGACTTTGAATCTTGAAATCGTTATCCTTGCATCATCCTCCTTGACTTGAATCATCTTGATTTGACTTTCTTGATCAACTTGTGCTCTTGACCAACAAGCTCAAATTTTAACATTCTTGTTTTGACATATATTATTATAAGTCAAACCCTCTCCCAATAAAAACGATTCTTTAATTGACTTTGAAAGCTTCGTAGGTATTAACGTTCCTTAGTTATAAAGAAAAAGTAAATCTGGTTGATCCACCCAACCTACTTTCGTGAAATATACTACTCGCACACACACCTTTCCAAAAAAGATCAAGACCCAAGCACTACACTTAGATTTATAGATTTGGTGCAAAAATATCGTATTAAGACCCAAACTCCCGGCGGATGACCATTGGCCCAAAGAAAGGAAAGATCGGTTACCATTTTTTCATATGACTCCTCTTTAGATAGACTAAAAAAATGAACAGAGTTCTTTTTGTATTACTTTGCCTATAAATATTTCTAGTTTCCTACTTTCTAATCGAATCAAAAATAAGTTCGATTTAGAAATATTGAATTACCTTCTTGGTTGCAACCCCTCTTAAAAGGCCTACGAACACAAACGGGAAGGATGAAAGCGAGTTCGTATGCTAATTCCTCATCCGCAAATTAGCCCTTCCCGTGGGTTTATGAATCCGACTTCGCTGGAATGAGGCTGCAACATCGTCATCTTATCCTGAAATAAAACGGTTAGCAATAAAAAGATAAATATGGCTTTGTCATTCATCTTGAGTTCGATTGCATTAACCGCTCCGGTGTCCATTTTATAGTAATAAATACTTAACTATACCTGTGATCAGTAGATTCAAAGAAATCTCCTTGACAGGTTTCCAGCTTAAAGCGAGATCTTTTCTAACACATATGGTATTAGATTCGCCATGCTTGCTAGTTCCATTACCAAACGTCTCATAGCAGACAATAAGAACACGGTAAGAGGAATTCAATGAGTACGATCTTTCTGATTAGAGTCGTCAATGTCATTTACCGGGAACCAAAATTGATATCCAGTAAATCACTGTAGCATTGATTCGATATAGAATCTTGCACAAGTCACGACTACCAAGACTTGTTTGATGAGGTGGGTGCGGGTCAGCAGGATTTCCGCGCGAGCGTGGGTCCACGGGGTTAGTTGGGCGAAGGGACACGATGGAGAGGGAGTCAGTCGACTTGGTTGTGGTTGAGGACTGGCGTGGGTAGTGTACACTACTTAGCGTGAATATAGAGGTATCTTCTCAGCTAAGTCTCAGTGGCGGTTTGTGACATCATGTAGCGTACAGCACTGTAGATTCGTAACTTATAGTTACCGACTGCACGACGCAGCGCGTACATGAGAGGTTCACCAGAGACGATGTCGAGTATGTTTACGATCGTTCTGTATTCTATGTTAATATATGAGTTGATTTTTTTCTATTCTGATCTCAGCATTCTAGCCAAGGATGGCGAAACGCGCTTTATGCGCACCGTTCGGTTTGAGTTCTCCACAGTAACTCAAACAAGCTGGCGTGGGATACTAGACTGCCACCGAAGCAAGAGGTAACACAATGCGTGGCACGGTTCGCGGCGACAGATCTGTCGTATAAGTAACACTATACAGTGCGTCTATATAGCCCGACAAATCAAATACATGCTGTGCGTCGTGCGTGGTACAGCAATGTGACCGCGAAACACTTGGCGGAGGACCACTGAGTTTAGTGACTTGGCAGCGACAGATTCCAATGACGACTTCGTCCAACATCAACAATCATCCTTGTGATTTTGATAGACTATGTATAACCCAGTTTCTGCCTAAGTTATTGGAGGGCTCTTTCTTTTCACCCTTTATCCATACATGTCTTTTTTAATTCTCAACCCCGTCAATGCTCAACCAGCGACTTCATTAAGAATACCTTGGTTGTGAATTGTTCCAGTGTAGCTCAATCTTAGGTCGGCATTTTTCCCTAAGTACACAGTCTTCTCAATCATACCTAAGGGCTTTTTCTAACTATGGACTCGCTTGGGTAGATCCCTCCGGTTCTGGTTGGATCATAGACTTTTTTTTTTTTTTTTTTGTTTTTTTTTTTTTTTTTTTTTTTTTTTTTTTTTTTTTTTTTTTTTTTTTTTTTTTTTTTTTTTTTTTTTTTTTTGTGTTTTTTTTTTTTTTTTTGTTCCTAACCTATCCACCTATGACTTCAGAATCGTCATTGAAATTAATAGTTGTTGGGTTAGAAGGATCAAAACCCTAAAAACCATTTTTCTGACATTGTTAATTTCAAATATATCTCCTCCTACACATGTGCTTCGAGGTCAAAATTGTTTAGCCATGAAGAAAGAGTGCACTGAGGTCTTAAAGATCACATTCGCCTATAATCATATTTTTAAATTACAATTTCTCCCCTTATTTTAAATATAAAACACTTAGTATCTTGAAAATACCAATTGATTAAAATGTTGACATGAAAAATTCCAATGGGAGAAAAATTATAACACGATATTGCATGAATTCAATTCGATACTCCCCCTTCAAACATATAGGCGGGAATACACAAGTATTTATTAAAACATGTCCATTGGAATGAAAATGGATTGACACCCACAAAATATTGAAGACGGAGTTGGATGCCTTAGTGAAAAGTGTATATTATTACTTGACATTATAATTCTACCTTTTAATTTCACAAAATGTGTTTTGATACATAAAATTGACATTTATGTATTACCCCAACACATTAAAATGCTTGGTTGAAAAAAGCGCCCCTCCAAATTAATTCACATAATATTACATTCACGTACTATAATTCTTTAAATAATTAATTCGAGACGAGTGTATGAACACACCATTTTAAACAAATACCACTTTTTATGGAAAATACCACAAATTATTTTGTACAATTTTGAATGGAAAGTTCTTTTGAAAAATTTTTGTTTCAACGATTTTAAAAACATGATAGAAATACTTCTCTTCTATTTATGTAGCGCACTACAGCGTACTCACTACCCTGTTACATTCGAGACCGATTTATGCACTGAAATGTACATAAGTCATTGAGAAAAATTTAGAAATGACATGTTTTGAAAGCGTTTGAAACTCCTGTTCGAACTTCATTTACACGCCGGTCATGTTAATCAACATTCTCTAGGTACGTAAATGGTTAACGATCAAGATACATGTCGATAAGATTCTTATTTGGGATTTTTTTGAAATTTTTTTCTGATTTTATATTTTGTTTTCTAGGTTTATATATTTTTCTATTTTCTTTTTCAAATTTAAAATTAAAAATAAGAAGAATACAAATATTTACGAATGATGTTTGATGTGATCAAGCAAAATTCAATTGCCGAACCTCAGTTCATCTTGGAGTCAAACATCTCATACCGAGTTTGTCTGACCAATTTACTTAAACCTATCTTCCGATAAAGCTTTAGAAAACAAGGTACTACTGGTATGCATTCCGACTAAGATAATTCAACAATACCCGTTTCAACCTTCCTTATGAAGTGAATCTGTCATCTGATTGTGCTTAGTACGGAATGCGGGACAGGATTGCACAGATGCTATGGCGCCTTTAGTCAAAATAACATAGGTATTTTAATCAAAGTGGAGCCATAATATGGTGAGCTAGTTCTCAACCATAGAACTTGTGCGCAAACACGCAGATACTGAAGACATGAGTGCAGTCCTACTTTTTGGATGACCACTGACTAACTTTATCACCACCTAGAAATTGTAATGCCCCAATGTACTCTTACGTGAATTAAGACAGCCCGCGTGATCCGAATCTAAAAAAGCAGTTAGTTGAAAATCGGTGTCCTTCGGATACCAGAGACCTATGTTAATGGAGTCTTTAAGGTACCGAAAGATCTGTTTAACCGCAGTGAGATGTTTCTCAGTCGGTTTCGCTTGAAGCGACATAACACAATAACAAGTTGCATGTATAATATCTGTCTACTTGTTTGTTAGGTAACATGAATGCTCCGACATACTACGATATTCGTTTGGTCTGCAACCGGTAGTACCATCAAGTCAGCATCAAGGTGTTTTGTAGCCATTGGAGTCCCAATTCTATCACATGAGGTCATGACCATGCTTTTTAATACCTAAGCTAGGTTTATAAAGAACTACCAGGGGATTGGTGATCTGAATCCTAAAAAGAAGTTTAGCTCCCCCATCATAGCCATAGCAAACGTTGCTGTGCATGAGTTTTCCAATCATTTTGAAAGTTTTGGTTCGTAGAACCAAAAATTATGTCCACAACGTAAATTCACACAATATTGTCTTCCCCATGTTTTAGAATTTATGAACAATTGGATCAATAGAACCTTTTGAGAACCTTGGAATACCAAGAAGTTGGAGAGTCATCATACCATGCTCATAGTGCTTGTTTTGAGACATATAATGCTTTCTTGAGACGGTACACTTGTCAGGATAATTATGGTCAACAAATCCCATTCTGGTTGGTTTACATTCACTTATTCCTTTAGAGGGGGGGATTACCGTAACGAAAAGATTGTTTATAACGTCATATTGGTACACTGTAAATGCGATTTGTGTGCAGCTACGCATGAAACCAGATTACAGCTTCCAACTTTCTAGCAACTGTTGCAAATGACCCTCGAAATCAATTCGTTCCGTTTGAGCAATCCCTTAGCCACAAAACGAACATCGCTGCGGTTCCGAATGATAGTATTTCACTCCTCATCACACTGTGTTTTCAGAGCTTTAACTTAATGACATTTTTGCAGAGTGGACTGTCGACTAATTCCATACATCTAATCATACAAACTATGAAGTTCTTCCTGATTGATTTCAATCCATGCATCATCAACCAGGCTTTGTGATGTTCTGGCTCGGTTCTACTCACGTGAGTTGATGAACATACACATCTCGCCATCCTGTTTCTAGCTGACGTCTTGTTCTAAACTGATTGAGAAGGAGTTTACAATGACTTGTTTCTAATGGAATATCTTTTGTCCAACTGTTGTCATAAGATGGTGGTTGATTAGAAAGGTATGCATGGTTGGACAAATCACATGGACAGACATGTGCTCCCCTTGTTCTTGTACCGTGTTACTGAAGATGTTGAAAATCATCGTCTTCAATTTTGCATTTTCTGTATTGGTTTCTGCTTAGTAATGTTCCAGGTGCAGTGGACAGTTGGTAACTTGAGTTGGAGTTTGATTGTTTGACATCAATGTTCAATAGAGGTGGATCTGCAACATCGGTTGTTGAGAAGTGTGAGTTTATTAGTTGTTGACGTTATCGGGATATTAGCAGCATGTACAGCGGAAGACTTTGACACAACAGGAGAATTTCCATTGAGTAATTCACTGAACATCGGACTATATAGCAATTCCATCTCATTTGACATTGTTACTGTCTCAGCAACTTGAGGAACATTTTCTTGACATTATGGACCGAGACTTAAACTGTCTTGTTCAAGTACCGTTGTCGAACATTATAGACCGGGGTTAGAAATGACGTGGTCTGATGCCATTAGCAATTCGCAAAGTAACATGAATTGTTACAAACTATCAACATGGTTCATCCTTGTTAAATACCCTGTAATCCCTTTGACTGAGTAGAAATACCCAACAAAAATACATGCATCACCTGGTCCGTCATTTATCAAGATTTCTTACCATCACTACATGTAGCAAAGAGAACCAAAGATGTGATAGAACTTAGACTGACGTTTCCGGGCATTTGATGATATGTAAGGTGTTTTCTCATGTCAGGAATACTAGTGACGATTTTGAGTAAAACATGCTGTTGCAATTGCTTTAGCCCAGAAGAACAAAGGAACTTTAGCAGCGCTTAGCATTATTCGAGCAGCCTCAACTAGAGTATGGTTCTGTCTTTCGACAACGCCATTTTGTTCAGGTGTTCGAGCAGTTGGACATTTGTGTCATATTCCCCTCTTTTTGTAAAGTATGACATAGAAGAGTTTTATTAAGAAATTTTGTGTCCTTTTTGTCAGTTCAAACTGTTGTAACTTGAGCATGAAGTCCTCTATGGACAAAGTGTGAGAAAAAAATGAGAACTCTAGGTGTTTTCACCTCTTGCGGGCACCTCTCACGAAGTCGAGTCCAAGTATCTCACGGAGTAGTCATCACAATTCTAAGAGAAAAATAATTCTTTCCATTAATGCTTCTACCCCATTGGACCACATAAGTCCATGTGTAGAAGTTGTAACCGTCTTTGAGCTCGGGGTAGTCCTATGTGAAATACTTTCTTTTTGCTTTCCCACTCACAAGAAGAACACAGATATCCGTTGACGAATTTTAATTTGGAATCCCATTCACAAGTATATTCCCTTTAAAGCAAGTTGATGGTGTCGAAGTTTAAATGTATCGACGACGATGCATAACCATGCTTTAGACGATGTTTGGCTTTAGCCATTAAGCAAATTAGATTGGGAGTTGTTGAGTCTTGTAGAGAAATGGAATACAAATATGTGCCACGAGAACCTGTGAGAAGATCATTTCCCTTCAAATTACGGATATAACATGTAGACTTCCGAAAAGCCACTTCCAAATCCGCATCACAGAATTGACCAACCGAGAATTAATGTGATAAGCCTTCACGTAATAAACTCTTTTTGAATGGTAATAGTTCCTTGAACCAATCTCCAAGCCAGGAATTGGTGCAATTTGATCATTTCCCAAACTTTACCGTTCCGAAATTTCTCCACTAAATATAGTTTAGAAGTTTGAATTTCGATCATGTACTTGAGCACCCAGAGTTACATGAATAGAAATGATCCTATACGAGCTCAAAAGACTTAAATACCAATGGAGTATTGGACACCGTTGGAAACACCTAGGAGGCTTATGTTCCAAAAATATTAGCATTCTAGATGCATTCCTAAGGTCATACTAATGTTTTGGGTTAACATTTCCTTTTTGAGACTTAGTATTTCAATTAATATCCGGTGGAGTATACTTACGATACCACCAACTGCATGTCTTGCTACTTGCTCCCTATAACTTCCCTATTGATGTTTCTAGATTTCTTGACAGTGGAGTCTGTTGCAACATTTCTTACTGGATGATGCCAACAGATTGTTCACATTCTGCTTGGTTTTTCCTAGTACTAATAGGCCAACACAATTGGTTGTCTAGTCCTAGAATTCACCCCATTGATAGAAGTTGAACACACAAATCACAGATTGTCATTTAGCACACACTTTCTACAAGTAATACAGATAAAGTTAACATTCAAGGTCTTAGCATTGAAACTGTCATTACACGCAGTTACAGACATTCTTATATTTAAAAAACTTAAACTTCCTACTGGTCTTCTACTTCTTGCTTCTTCCTTGACTATTGTAGACATGACTTCTCTCTTGCCAATGATTGCTCTTAATATGTGTCTGCTAACACTAGTATGGGGAATTACCCAGTAGAGAAAGACACGCGTTTGTTAGGTTTCTAATGTCTTGATGCACTAAGGTGTTCCTAGTTTGATTTGCTTTGTGTGCACTTTTTATACATTCCTGGTGCACATCACATTTGTTTCCTTGACGATTGGCAACATATTCCTGAGGAAAAATTTTGTTGTAGTGACGAGTTTGAAACATCATTGGACACATTGTGTGTAACTGGCTTTGACTTGAGAAATCATTCCTTTGCAAGAGAATCTGAAATAAATTGGGGTTACCTAAAATGGAGTGTCTTTGAATTTTAAAAGCATTCGGTGTTGATTAACCGATGATTTTTCAACTTAGTTATCCACAGATTTTCCCTTTCATCTTTTCTATGAGTTTCTTTAACTCACCATGGCAATTCTTTGTCTTGTAAATTGACTTTCAATTCTTGAATTTTCCAAAATTCCTGTCACGTTCTTTCAGAAATACTTTGACTGAATTGCTTTGAAGATTTGTCATTTTTTATCTTTCTTCACACTTTGTAATCAAGTCAAGATTAATCGCATGTTTCTGAGTGCTTCATAACTCTTTATCATTGTTCTACTTTTTAAAAGCTCTTTTTCAAGATGTTCACATTTTTGTCCCAGTTTCGACGGGAATCACATTGCAAATTGTAAATTCATCCAGATCATGGACACACCAAGATGCATTCTCATGTGATCAGCATAGTAATAATTCCCTTGAAAGTCGGTTGATTTCATTCAAAACTATGTTTTTTTTTGAGTTTCCAGTTGAGGATTTGAGAGTGTTCCCACTTCATGTTCAAGAAATTAAGAATCTCAAATCTGCAACCATGTCCTCGATCAAACACAACAAAACTTTTTCTAAGTCCGCATTGAGGTCTGCTAAATTGGGGGCAAAAATTTCTCTATTGTGTTTTGAATGAAAGGATCGATGTACCAAAAATGTCTTTGGCGATAGTTGTTTGCAACGTGCCACGCCGTTAAAAATCGTGTCCACACTCTTTTAACTGAAAATTTTTTAGAGCTTTTAACACTTTTGATCCCCAAGAATGGATTCATCCTTTCGATTTTCAACACAAAGTTGATTGTTTTATCCGCACAGACTCTTTGGAAAAATCTATTAAATCGCTAAATTTAATATGAGCCTCTTTTTGTTCACCCGACTTTCCCGGTTTTGGAACGAAGCAAATCATAAAGATTATTCCACTTGATCATAATCACACGGTCTGATTAACTCGCTTAATTTTGATCGCCGTTCTTTTCAAGACGCATCGTTTCCGTCAGAATTAGGGGCTTAACATTAACGCAAGATTATCTCATATATCGCAACCTATATCATTCAGACGAGGATTCACCTTGACTTCTTGAGAACTCATGTTTTGCAAAACTCATTTAACAATTACCATTAAGCATATTTATTGTTTGAACAGATTAGTAGGATTTATATACAAACTCATTCAAACCTTGATTTTTTTCTAAATCAAATGACTTATCTAATCTTGTCTTCACGAGTTTTGTAAAGCTTAGTCTGAGCCTCGTTTGCTTGTGACATTATGGAGATGGTTTCTTGATGTGCACAAAGCTCCTTTTTCATATCCGAAATCGTTTGATTTAAATCATTTATTTTTTGAGTATATGCATTAGATGATTTTTCAAAATCGATTTTGTATGACATTAAATCCCCTTTAGCTTTTGCACAATCAATTTCCACCTTTGACGCATAATTCACATCATTATACTTATCAAGTTCCGCTTGGAACTTCTTAAGGTCTTTAAACATCAACTGATTAGTCTTGGACAGTTCATTGTTTGCTTCTTTGAAATGGTTATTTGATGATTCTAAACTTTTATTCTTAGTTTTGAAATCCTCAATTTCACCTTTCAATTTATCAACTAACTCCTTGTTTGATGATTCCAAAAATTTATTTCGGTTTTTGCTGTCATCAATTTCACATTTTAGTTTCTGAATTAAAGAAGCAAGCAAATCACGTTCTTGATCAAGATCATCAGTATCATCCTCGTCATCCTGATCTCTTTCATAACATATATCCAATGAATCAATAGTGATATTGGTGTCACCATGTTCCGCCAGATATATGTCATTACTAGATTCAGGTTGCTCAGGATGTTCATTTTCCATGGCAAACACATTATAGTTGTCATTATTGTTTTGTACCTTATGCATTGGCTCATCATCAAAGATTGGTCCAGAATTGTCAATTGGATCTGGAGTAACCTCTTGAATTTGTTCCATGTACATATAATGTGCTTCCAATTCCTGATCTTTAGACTCATCATCATTATCATCTTTCCAATCAGCTTGTTCTGCCTTCAACTAAACCCTAGCTTCCTCTTGTTTACACAAAAACATCTTTTCCTTGTGATAAGCTGCATCCTTTACACGTTTTGGTTTCTGACATTCCCTTGATACATGCCTATATTCCTTGCAGTTATAACACTGAATCCCAGATATCTGCACAACCGTAGTACCTACATTTTCCCTAGCCCCAACAACATTAACTGCCCTCTGATTATCAAAGCCAGTGCCATAGCAGGTTCTAGATCATAAGTAGGAGCAGAAGAGGTAACAATTGCTTTTCCTCTATTTTTGGTAGATTGTTGTGATCTGGTGGAGGATATATGAGTGTTCTTGTGTAGGATGGTTTTGATGATGGTAAACTGGTTGTTGTTTAAGCAAACTAGTGAAAGTGGATTAGCAGTACGTGCTAGACTTTCAGCTTTATCTCATTGACTTTATTCTGGTGTGCTCAGGATGTCTATAAAGTTTTGTGATAAGAGATCGTCCTTAAGCTCTTGATACTGCTTAAACTAGTGTCACAAACACTTTTGACATTCTGGTTGTAGTTGAAGTAACGGAATTAGACATTCACTTAATGATTTGTAAATGACAATGATTTCGAGACATGCTATTCATCATGTTGTAGAAACCGTTGAGTAATACGATTCAAGTGATTCACCATTCCGTGATGTGAATTTTCCAAACTTCCAATATAAATTGTGTATTTCAGATCTTGAACATTGATTGATTCACCTTGTTCAACTTTTAATGGCTTTCCACATTTCAAATGACATTTTCGGACAAGCATCAATGTTGGAGTAGATATCGTTATCTATCCCTGTAGAGAATGATCTAAAACGGCTTCAGCTTCGGCATTCTGTGATCGGTATGTCTTGTGAAATATTCTTTCTAGTTCTCATATAACTCTCTGTAGTTGTTCAGAACTACTTCAGAACTGGAAAAATGTCTTTCTCAGCCCATTGACTTAACGTTGTATGGTGGGATTTTGAAGACAATAGTGGATGAGTTCACAGTTAGGTTTGGTGTCAGTATCTCTTGATTATGGATTCCCTAAACGTAATTACCCTGTGCTAAATTGTTGACGATCTTTGCTACCCGCTTCCATGATAGCATTATGAAGAGCAATCGATGATTGAGTTTGCAAATTGATATTTGAATTTGACATTTTGATGAAGTTATGAATGGATATCGGATCTTAAGTGTTATGAAGTGTTGATTGTAGTGTGGTGAGAGAGAATGCAATTAACTCCATGGCATTTTACAACTCTATGATTAAAATCAAGAAGGAAAAAGTTTACTTGTCGGGATTTTACAAAATCAATAGAAAAACCATGAAATTAAAATTGACATATTTCGCTTGAGGATTGCATATTTCGCTTGGATAAAAGTTGCATGTTTTGCTTGAAAAATGAAAGTTGCATGTTTCGCTTCAACTTCTAAACATATTTCGCTTGGCAAGTAACTATCATATTTTGCTTGTCAGTTTAACATGTTTCGCTTCGACATAAACATATTTCGCTTGCAATCATTCTTTCATGTTTCGCTTTAGTTTAACATATTTCGCTTGGACTCAATACTGCATGTTTCGCTTGAGTTTTAACATATTCCGCTTGAACTCGTAACAAACATATTCTGATTGGTTAAAATTTTTGGCAGAGTTTCGGTTTGGTTAATCGTAATAATTCGCTTGACTTTCACCAGCATATTTCGCTTAGCGCATAACGTACATATTCCTCTTAACAAATAAACCTACATGTTTCGCTTCACCTGTGACATATTCCGCTCGGTGTCACTATCTAGTGAAGGACCACTTAACTAACAAACAACTAGTCCTTTTCTAGTGAAGCTAAAATGGTGGATCTATGTTCCTTTGGCTTAACCGGTTTGGGGCCACAAAAATTTAAGCCCATCACAAATAAGCTTCAAAAATAAGCAACCAATGAGGCTCGAAATAAGCCAGAATAAGCCGAAATAATCGGGAAATAAGCACAGAAATTATGAAAACTAAAAAGCTAGTTTGAAGAACAAAGTGAAAGGATGACGTGACTCTTGTGTATCTTCCGAAACACACAAGAAAAATACCACGTCGAGAGAAAAGAAGAAGAAAAATAAGCCTATTGTAATAAGCTTATAAAAAGACTTTGTAGCTTATCTAATTTATCAAATGACTACTAAATAAGATGAAGAACATGAAGAACAAAGAGAGAATAAGATGAATAAGCCAATAAGCTCCAAGCTTTTTGAATAGTGGGCTTATTAATGACAAATAAGCCACGGTTTGCTTGTAAACCACAAAATTGAACATATTACACAACCATTGGAGAGTGTGATACCAACATGTTTGGTGTTATAATAATCCTTCACAACTAATAAGCAAACTCAAAAAGCCCTATGATGAGCCGAATATGAAAGAAAGAAAAGAAGAGAGAGAAAAGAACTTGGATACTTAGATTAGAGAGAGAAAGGTGAGTTACAAATGAGAGCATGTGCAACCAACACCCTCTCCATGTGTGGAGAGGGTTTCTTTTATACCCTTGAGCCATAAGTGGCATGTAGGCTTTTCTACTTGGGCCTGGACTTGGTTTTTTTGGCTTTGAGACAAAACAGGACAATTTATATTACAATCAAGCCCGTTGTACCGACTAGCCTATACATACAAGACCGTACAGGTTTGACTTTCTAAGACCGATAACATTCTTGTTTGGCTTAATATAATTAAGGCTAACATAATTTGTTAGACCTAAACAACAAGAGAAAACCAGTAGGAAACCAGTTAAGTATGCTGAAATGTACAGGTTACAAGGTCCTATGGGGAATAAAAAAAAATGGAAAACCAGAAGTCCCAACAACTAAGAAGCTAACTTTGTGATGTTAATCAAGTTGTGTTTTGATCTGTTGTAAGTTTTGACCTTGTGCAGGCTAACTGTTAATTACCATCAAATGGATAAGGATGTATATGGGAATAATTATTTCAAGGCGTTGAATTCAAATATATTTTGCTAAACTGCTCACCTAGTGCTATAGGAAACATGGGCTCCAGTAGCAAGTTTTAAGGAAACTTGCTAAAGACCAATTAATATGCTTGGCCTGCTAATACTGCTTCATCTTTTAAAATACAGTTTATAGTGCTTGACCATGTCCATTTTTCTAAATCAGCAAATCAACTATAAAGAGGCACACCTATCAAACTAAAAACATCATTAACTAACAAAAAAAATTAGCCAAAAAGTTAATACTGCTAAGGGAAGATTTTATACTGCTAGGCCAAAAGCAGTTAATACTGCTAGGCCAAATTCAGCAGTAGTTAATGTTGTCAGGGCATACACGGTTAATTTTTTAAGGCACTTAGTTGTTGGGTTTGGGACCTACCAAACTTATAGTGCTTCAATTACTTTGAACGTACATAATTATGTTGATGCACGAGGCAGATCCAAGTCAGTTATGTGGGCCTGGGACCAAAGGGAAACTAAATTCCTTATTTTTATGTGCAGGGTCATCCACAAAAAGAATATCAAGGCTATGTTAATAGTGGATGCTCAAGGCACATGACAGGGAACATGTCAATAGCTCTCAGGATTTAAAGGAATTAGGATGGAGGATATGTTACCTTTGGGGGAGGAGCCAAAGGAGGAAGAATTACTGGTAAAGGAACTTTTAAAACTGGTAAGCTTGATTTTGAAGATGTGTACTTTTTCAAGGAGTTACAGTTTAACCTTTTTAGTGTTTCACAGATGTGTGACAAAAAGACAGGTTCTCTTTACTTAACTGGATGTTTTGTTCTGTCTCCTGACTTTAAGTTAACTGCTTTGAGGTCAGGTTTACTTAAGGTTCATAGAAAGAACAATATGTACAGTGTTGTATGAAGAATATTGGTCTAAAGAATAGTTTACCTTGTCTTGTTGCTAAGGCCACACTTGATGAATCAATGCTATGGCATAGGAGGCTAGGTCATGTAAAATTTAAAACTATTAATAAACTTGTTAAGGAAAATCTTGTAAGAGGTTTACCTACAAAACGTTTTGAAAATGACCAAACTTGTGTTGCTTGCCTTAAGGGAAAGCAACATAAAGCCTCTTGTAAGTCCAAAATTTAGAACTCTATTACTCAACCATTATTCATGTTGCATATGGACTTATTTGGTCCAACTTTTGTGAGTAGCTTAATGAATAAGAAATATTGTCTAGTTGTCATTGATGATTATAGCAGATTGGTATCAAGAGCCAATGTTATAGAGAACCAGGTCAAATGTTTTTGCTAGACTATAACCATTTTCAAACATTGCATTCATACAAAGGGGTTTTTATAGGACATACATACACTAGTTGTTTTGAATTAGTTGGTTCATACTTAGATGCTTACATAATTCATATTCATTGTCTATTATAGTACCTACATTACTTAGAGGGTCTTTCATATATTATAAAGATTAGTCTTACTAATCTTTCACAATACTCTACCATTTTTTAGATATTAGGGTTATTTATATAAATACTAGACGTTTTCTTTAGGCAAGGTGAGCACTATAAGCTCGTTAGGTCCTTAACGATACCTAAAAAATTAGTTATCAATATGTTATATCTTACCATATTCATTTTATGCCATGAAGCGCTTATTCTTATTTACCATACATCACTCACAAACTCTATTTTTGGAGCATAACTTTTGGGAATTAAACTAAACTTTATATTTTTTTGAGTTTTGAATATAATCGGCACCAAAAACAAACCACCAGAGCATCACCAGCCACAACACTCCATAGCTTGTAACTGTGCTCATACTTAAGGCAATGATCGACCAAGGCGTTACTGCTGCATTAGCGGCACGTGATGCTGACAGAAGCATGAATGGCGATGACAACCATAATTCAGGAACGGGTGTCAGAGGATTTAGGAACGCGTACGTTGCCGAGAGATGCACTTACCTACGACTTATGGTAATGTCAACCCTTATATTTCAAAGGCACTAAGGGTGTCGTCGAATTGACTTAATGGTTCGAAAGAATGGAAACTGTGTTCCGAATAAGCAACTGCACTGTGGAAAACCAAATCAAGTTTGCCACTTGTACTCTTTTTGGAATTACTCTAATGTGGTGGAACTCCCACGTTAGGACTATTAGTCATGATGTTGCAAATGCGTTGACTTGGACAGACTTAAAAAAGAAGATGAGTGACAAGTACTGCCTGAGGGGCGAGATTAAGAAGCTCGAGGTCGAGTTGTGGAATCTGAAAGTAAAGGGTACCGATGTGATAGGCTACAACCAACGTTTCTAAGAACTGGCATTGATGTGTGTCAGGATGTTTCCTGAAGAGTCTGATAAGATTGAGAAATATGTCGATGTTTGCCCCGACATGATTCGCGTAGTCTATTTTAGTGTTGTTGAATCAAGCCGAAAACCATGCAGGAAGCTATTGAAATGACAATGAACTGATGGACAAAAAGATCAGCACCTCTCGCTGATTTGTCAAGCTTGAAAATAAGGAGGAAATTGACAAACAACAACCAGGCTCAACAACAATCTCCCAAGAGACAGAATGTGGCTCAAGCTTACGCTGCTGGGACTGGTGAAACGAAGGAGTATGTTGGAACTCTTCCATTGTGCAGCAAGTGCAAGTTTCACCATAATGGCTCGTGCACTGCAAAGTGCGCTAACTGCAGGGAAGTCGGCCATTTTTGACAAGGGATTGCTGGAATCCTACTGTCTACTAGCAATCCAAAGGACCATCACTTGATATGATGAAGTGGGGATCAAGGGTACTACAGGGAGTGATTGCCCAAAATTGAGAATCGAAACCATGGAAACTAAGATGAGTAATGAAGCACGTGGACGGTGGTATGCCTTGGATGTGGAGACCGATCAAGACCTCTAACAACATTTGAAGATGAGACCGAAGCTAAAAGAGAGGTAGTCCGCTTTGCCTAGTTGAACCCTAAGTTGGAAACTATCATTAGACTTTATCTCCATGGGGAGTTCTCGTTTGTATTTCTATTAAATTTCGTGTAAGAATTGATTTCAAATTATCTATCAAATCAATGTGTTGTGAAAATTTCTTTAAATTTACTTTAATTCCTTAAATCAATTGGGCAACCCACTCTCTTAAATATCATGAAATCATAACTCTATTTTGACGAAAATGAGCAATGCATCATTATTCCATAATTATACTTGTACGATCAAAATATGTATATTCAGTAGGAACATGGCCTTGTGAGAAGTAGTCACTTAAAATTCTTGTCAAGAACAGTTTTTATTTATGTAAGTTTTGTATGTGTTTCAATAAAACATATTTATCACAAGGAACCAAACTAATAATCATAATAACTAGGTAAATTCTTACCCCATTTTAAAAAAATGTTATAACTGATGCGTTAAGCCGAAGGGAACGAATATAGCCCACTAGAAGCCGAGCCTTAGACGCAACAATAAATATTACACCAACGTCACTACTCTTGAACGCTCAATTTAAAACAATTTAGAAGGGGAATGCAAACGAGTTACCACCAGTGTGATAACGAAATTATAGAAAGCAAAAAAAATAACACTAGATTTAATTGCCACAACATCCGTTTTTTATATTTGAAGTAAGGATTACATAAGAACATAAAGGAGAATACAAGTTTTATTATAACCTACCCTAGCATATAATAACTATCCTTCAAAAGAAATCCACATAGATAGCATATAAAAACGAATGAGGGGGCTAGAATCTCTAGAATAAAGGCCAGATACTGAAAGTCTTTCACGTAATGGGGAAGTAGGCAAGATATTTTAAAATGCCGATGTGCTCCACGCTCGCCATCGCCAAAGAGTGAATGATATGCACATTTTTAAGGATTGATAAGTACAAACTTTAAGTGAAAGATTTAGTGTTGTGTGGAAGAATTGGAGGATAAAAATTGGTATTTAAAAGGAGGAAAGGCAACTGTTGGGGTTTAATGTTCATAAGCCGTTGGGGTTACTGTTCACGTATAAATTTTTTTTTACCAACACCACTTTACTACATAAAGTCGACATTATTTTATACAAAATCCTCGGGAAAGATCAAGACGCATCCTAGTCACTATAGGTCGATCATAAACATATTTTACTCGTCATTAAGGAAATATACCAATACACCATTTACAACGTCTACGTAATACATTAGAGCTTAGCAGTTACGACATCACCATAGATATAAATTTGCTTATCCTGGGAAGAGCAAATATTGTTTACTAATGCTTCTTGAGCAGGAAAGAGCGGATTAAACCATTAAGAGTTTGAGCCTTAGTTATAACTATTGGCTTGGATCTTCCTAAACAAATCTTGAATGCTCAGACTAGAGCATAGAAACCACAGAATCTCATCGACAAAAGAGTTACGCCGATTTAAAGCGTAAGTCGATGGAATTTCAAGTTGGAGATAGAGTTATGCTTAAGGTTTCACCTTGGAAAGGGGTCGTACGTTTTGGAAAACGGGGGAAGTTAAACCCTAGATATGTTGGACCTTTCAAGGTGTTGGCTAAGGTTGGAGCCGTTGCTTACAAGCTTGAGCTTCCTCAAGAGCTGAGCAGGGTTCACAATACGTTTCATGTATCCAACTTGAAGAAGTGCTATGCCGACGAACCATTAGCCGTTCCGTTGGATGGACTTCATATTGATGATAAGCTCCATTTTGTTGAGGAACCAGTAGAAATCATGGATCATGAAGTTAAACGATTTAAGCAAAGCCGTGTTCTAATTATTAAGGTTTGATGGAACTCTAGGAGAGGTCCTGAGTTCACATGGGAACGTGAAGACCAATTTCAAAAGAAGTATCCGCATCTCTTCACAAAAACCGCACCGTCGTCAAGTGCCGCGTCTTAAGCCTTGAGGACAAGGCTCATTTAACGGGGGAAGACTATAACACCCCGTGTTTTCAGGTCATTTTATGACGTCATTTATTTCACTATTTATTTTTAGTCTCGTACGCGTTTGCTTTTAATTTTAATCGTTAAGTTAAATCGCGTAAACTAAAAATTGTCATTCAACGTAAACGGGCATCAAACAATTAAATGTTTACGTCAAGCAAGTGTTAGATAATTATTTAGAGGATAATTATTAACTTTGCACATTTTATTTTTATTGGTTTATGTAAGTGTTACGTTGCGTGATTTTAAAATACGTTTAGGCATTCCTGGAACCACCAAAACTTTTCTATCGCTTTCAACAAAATACACATTATTATTGCCAATACCCAAAGTTTTATAAAACTTCACCCATGTTAACATTGTTGGTCAAATTTTACATAAAATAAACCAACTAGAACCTACACTTTACAAGTTATACCTTTACACTTAATCTTAATACATTTAAATTTCAAGTATAGCTAAAATGTCATCAAAATATCAAAGATATTTCTAGTACTCCCTCCTCCCTTAAATTTTCGGATCATATGTAGTCCCATGGGGACAATTAGCACACAAACTACAAACTAGTACCTTGTACAACTTCAACTCATTAAATCTTATGTCCATGACTAGTAGAATTGACCAAGGACTTTCCTTAAAACCCTTATCTTGTCTTAAGACTTCTACAAGTGGTCTTGGACTAGTATTTGTAGTATATATACATGCATAACTAGATAGAAGTATCATACACTTATTCCTTAAGCAAAACAACACAAAATCTCTCTTGTTTCCTTCTCCTAACATACGGCCAAACACAAACACTCTAAATAATCCATACAAATTTTAATTAGCAAGTATACAAGTGTTCTAACATCATATCTAAGGTATCCTAAGGTGTATGGAAGGCTTGGTCTAGCATTTATAAGGGTTTAATCAAGAAGGTTTAAGATTAGGGTTTCTTGGTAATTAGGGTTTTCTAAGTCTTGGAAGCTTGGGTTTTGATACTAATCATCACACTTCATCTTAAGGTTATCTAAAAACCCTACACTCTTAATATTTGTGATTTCATGTGTATATGATGTTTACATAGTGAATTACCATCTAGGAAACATATTAACATGTAAAATGGATTTTTAAACTTGACCATGGTTTAATATACTTTGTCATATGTTATATGGATGTTAAGATCAAGTTGTAATGGAAGTATAAGTATTTTACAAGTGTTGGATAATTTATAAAAGTATATATAAATTAATGGTTTAAAGGTTTACTTATTAAAGTTTATAAGCAAAAGAAATATGAGTACTTGTACTCTTGGACAAATGATGAAATAAGGACCTAAAGTATATAAGATTTGTGGTATAAGACATTATAGTGGACTTGTAAAAATTTGACTAAACTAAAAACTTATAAAAACAAGTTTTATAAACCTTTTAAGCAAATGATCCAGACTTGCTGTTTGAAATTCGAAAATAAAGTATATATTTTATCTTTTTATAAAATACTACAACTTACAACGAGCGTAGGCATATATAGAACTCGAAAATCCAAACAATAACGAAGAAGATACGCTATTTGCAAGTTTTACGATAATAAAAGCTTTTATAAAAACAATTTTATAAAAACTTATTATTTTCCAATTTTGATAAAAATATATAATTATTTTCCATAGAAAATACATATTTTTAGAATTCCAAAACATTAAGAATCATAATTATTTGATCAATAACGAAGGAGTTATGGATTTTTCATGTTTACGATAATAAATACTTTTATAAAAATAATTTTATAAAAACAAGTTACTGTTCATCTCAGATACTTTTTAAAAAATATCATACTTTGATAGAACTTTTAATTACGAAGACGTGCTCGAAAAAATCACTAAAATCGGAGTTAAAACGAATAAGATATGACTTTTACGAGATTACGCTAATTAAATTTATAAAAATAAATTTATAAAAGTGCATGAACAGTAAAAAGAACTGTTCATCAGAGGGCTTAAAATAATAAAATATAATATTTTGATAAATCTTCTTAATACGATAGCGTGGACGTAAAGAACGTACGAAACGGGCTTAAAACGAGAAAGTTACGACATTTTCACTAAGGAAATATTTATAAACATTTTAACTTTATAAATATTATTTCACTAATACAATTAGATGGTGATGTAGCTATATAGAACTATATACGGTATTAGTTATTCAAAGTACTTAGTACTCATACGACCTATAATTAATTAGGTTGCATTCAGACGTTTTCGTGACGCATTTTCAGTTTGTGATTTACATTGTCGATTCACTCACTCAAGGTGAGTTCATAGCCCCACGTTTTACATTTATAATGATTTACAAGTTTTGGGGTGAGAAACATGCATTGTTTTACAATTGGACACAAGTGGACATTTTTACATTATGATTACGTGTTTGCCTAAGTAGCGATAACCCATTGAGCCCATTATCATGAACTGTCAATTACTGAGTGAGCGCGAATGTTATAAATAGATCTATTTGGGATTGACATCCCCGTTCGGGTGATTAGCTATCACTGGACAAACGAACGTATACCATGTCGGATTTGGGATGTTTCGGGTTGAACATCATCACGGGCAATGTAGGCAATTTATATTGCAATTCATACATGTCGAGCTTCAGTGTCATGAGCTTAGGGAAACGTAATTACATTTTTGTGATGTTTGCATATGTTGCATTATCATACACTTGGGAAATCTTGTGGTCCTACATTATACATTTTACAAACCTATGAATTCACCAACATTATTGTTGACGTTTTAAAGCATGTTTTCTCAGGAGATCAATGAGGTACAAGACAAGGGATACATTGGTGGTCGTTATTTTAGAAGTCATATGCATTAAAGATTTGGTTGCATTACATTTTGAGGATATATTTGTTATGGACTAAAATCTTTGTATTTTGAACAATGAACACGTGAAGCTTCGGGCTTATGTAGCAAACAATTTGTTAAATCCAATGTATCAGTTTTTAAATGACTTTTAAATGGTCGTTCTTATATATCTTGTGATGTTGATCTATGAAGTAACACTCTCACCCAAATTCTTGAGCAACCCAATTTGGGGTGTTATAGATTGGTCACCAGAATTCCATTCCTTGCTATTATCTTATCAATAAAAATCCTTTTCAACTTCACATCTTGAAATCTCTTGTATAGCTAGAAAATGAGCTACTTGGTCAGTCTATCGACCATCACCCAAATCACATCATACTCACTACTTTGATCTTGGAAATTTAGTGATAAAATTCAAGGTGGTTCAATCTCATTTTTACTCAAGTATCACAGGCTATTGCAGTAAGCCAAAAGTCTTCGACATCACAGCTTTTACTCTAAAAACAAATCCAACAATATGCTAACATAGGTAACTACATATTTTTTCTACATGTTGGCTACCCATACATGTGATCCAAGGTTATAGTACATCTTATCTGCTACCGTATGTAACAAATACCATGATGCATCAGCCTCATCCAGTACTGACATCCACGTCATTCCTACTAACCAGAACTCATATACATCCATAAAATACTAACCTCTCGTCTCCTTTTCTTTCTATCTATTGATCTAAACAGTTAAGTAGGTTCTGCGAGTAACGTTCGCTTGCTTTAACGCCTTCACTTTGGCTGTTAGTATCATTCCTCTTGCTCCATACTTGAACAAGTACATAGCCATCGCTCGAACACGTCTAGGTTTCACTCGTTCCTTCCTACTTAACGCCTCAATCACCACATTTGCCTTACCTGGATGGTAGCGAATTTCATACTCATACTTACTATACAATTTAATCCATAAAGTACAACCATCATCTGCTCATCTTTTCCATTTGTTGGTCCAGGTCACGCAACATTTCTGCTGGTGCGTTCTCTACCTTGGACGTCTCACTTGGAGTAGCCAATATCTTGTCCCTAACACTTGACTGGATAGTCATGACAGTGCTCCTTTCTTGTTTTAGTTTCACTCTCCCTTTCAAACGCACGTATCAACACTACATCATTTTATCAAAGCGTCCACAAATTATTCTTCAAAGTCCGTGAAAGCTCTTATGTTGCTGCGCCCCACTCATACTTCTGATTCCTCTCAGTTAGGGAAGTAATGGGTTTAAAAATCTTAGTAAAGTGTGCGATGAAACGTAGGTAAGTAACTTGCCAATCCTAAGAATAATCATATCTCAGGATGTGTCGTAGGTACTTCCCAATTCTTCACAGCCCACACTAGTAACCTACATACAACTTCTCTTCCTCAGTAAATTCCAACTCAACTTCAAATGAAACTCCATGCTATCTTCTTAACAAACTACACTATTGCTCCCACGGAAATGACAGGTCGTATGAAAACCCTTGTCTTCAACTCTCGAAGTTTTCAGACAATTCTTGCATTTCCAAGGGTGTTAGACGATATGGAGACTTCGCAACTGACGTCGCTCCATGAACCAAATCTATGTGGAACTCAACCTGTCGTTGTGGTGGTCATCGATAAATCTTTCAGAAACACATCAATAAATCTCGTACGACGGAACTATCACTCAATTTTGGTTCACCTACCTTTGTGTTCTTTAAGGTTTTCACGACTCCTTGAGTACGTTCACCATGAACCCGAAGCATCTCATCACCTTCTAACGGTATCCTAACCACCTTCTCATGACATACTATCCCAAACTTCCTCTTGGACAACCAGTCCATTCCCATAATCACATCAAAGCTTCCACGACTCAACGGTATCAACAACCCAAGGGTTAACTAACAATCGAATTAGGATAACAAACGATATCGAGTCCAAGGCTAGAATGCATAAGGAGATTTCCACATAATGCAAATAGACGTTGATCAAATGACATAAGAATCCTTTGAAGAAAGGATACGTATATGCACCGAGCAAAAAACCATGAAAGAATCAACAACATATCACGACAAATGAAACACATAAAAAAACATCAATACAAAAGACGGAATTCTAAACCAATATCAACATTACTCGAAAAGACCAATTAAATAAATGTTTTTTATAGAAAATCAATTTAAATAAAGAAAGTCACTTTAAGTATAAAAATCATTTTAAATAATAAATAAAATTGTCTTAAATTTAATCTTTATAAAATTCATTATGGTTGTCATAAAAAAATCTAGAGATGGTTATCTAATGGTATATCGTACCTTACCACTATGAATCACTTTAAACCAACTTTTAAAAATTTATTAAACCACTGAAAAATTTTCATATCCTTTTTGTATAGACCATTTAAATATATTCTATTTACAAAGATCATTTTAAACATAGTTTTTCTCAAACACTAATACAATGCTTTCAAAGAGTTTTTATAATTAGACATCAATTATGAAATATGTTAATCAAACAAATAACATCATAATACCAACAGGGATCGTAAAACACCGTACAGACGTTACCCATGAAATATGTTAAATTAAGAAAACTCATGCAAGACGTTACGTACCCAAAAGAAAATGTAAGGTCTTATCCAAAATAACGACCAATAGAGCAAACCTAAAAGCATCGATACTAACACGTCGCCAACGAGTTACGAAAACCAAGGGATATACAAAGAAGGGAGTAATGATCCACACTAATATGTTAGGAATAATTAGTGCTTAAAAGAAACCTTTGATACTCATATGAGTAATCAATGCAATGAAAGAACTAACGAAACGCGGCTATATTTGAAAAAGCAGATTCCGAACAACCAATATACATCGAGACGTCGAATAGCAAAATCATGTATCCTTACTAACAAAGTACGATGAAGGGATGCTAAGCTTAGACTTAGGAAATCCGAACAAACAACCGAGCAACGAGCAACTACAATAATAGCAATACTAGGTATCCACAAATACTAGATAGAAGGGAAACTTACTATCTATACAACCTCAACTTACATAACATTCCAATTAAAGAATAATTCCTACCAATTACCATCATCCTTATCATTGAATACACATAACAAATAAAAAAAAACATATTATAAAACTACCACCTTACATTCAAACACAAATAAATGCAATCATGGTTACAAGTCTACGTGTGTGATGCCTTTATAATTATGTTGGCCACCATAATTATAAGTGCCTCCTTTCACACGTGTACTTACTTCCAAGATTACCCATATCAATCATAATTCACATATAAGCCATATACCACATTGCACATCCAAACCACTCAACTATACACATAAAAGATGCTTCATCAAATAACTACTTACTTATATCAAATTGAAATTGAAACAACATAAAGGACCAAAAATCTCGCAACAATTCCTAAAATATGAAATATCTTAAAGAAATAATCAATAACAACATGACAGGGTAAAGGACGGGATAAACTTATGCTAGCCTCCTCTGGGGTTTGACTTTGCCTCCGCAAGAATCACCCGACTCCGCGGGTCCAGCCCTATTACGCGAATTCGACAAACGATCAACTATCTTATCTCCTTCGGTTCCACAAGAGGCTCCTTATAACGCTTAAGTCCAGTTGGGAAACGGTTTACCCCAACCAAGACTTCTTACGGTGAGGAAAAACCTAGCTAAAATACTAAGAAAGGTAATAAATATTATATCAAAGAATGTAGACAAAAGAAACTAAATGAAAAACTTAGCAAAATATAAAATATATAATAAAAAGCCCTATGCAAAAATAGAAGGGGAAGCAAGCAGTTATAGCATTAAACAACTTAAACCCTAAATGCATCTACATGAGGACTCCTAGGTTACGCCTAGGCTAAACCACCCACTCTCTATAACCGAATGGCTCTTATACCTATAAAATCTGTCACCCACCGCAATGCGGCAACGCGAGGCGTAAACAAGAAGGAAATCAACACAACACATGGATCTATATAGAGAATACTAAAATGAAACTAAAGTAAAGCAAAGACACAATTCATAACCTACCCAAAACCTAACGATGTCTTATTAAGAGAAAGGAGTCTCGTCCCATAAATGACATGCAAACATAATCCATTCAATTCATGCAAAGGCTTTTTATTCAAACAAAAGCATAATTAAACTCAAGTTCCTACGGTCTCTTCTAGCCACTTCGCTATCTTAGCACCATTAAGCTCACCTAAAAATGATGCTTAAAATGTCAACATAAAGTTGAGCGAGAATCATAGTTTACTACATACACCAATTATCCAAAATAAACTTTCAATTAGCTGCTGCAATTACCAAAATAATTCATGACAACAATTAACAATAATGGGACAGAACGTGCCCATGATCCACAATCATATTAGCTACATATGTGTGCTACATAGCCTCATATTAGCTCACGCAGTCTTACCACCATCACACCTCGTTTTGCATATTGGGATCCATAATACCAAACATATCATATCGCAACACAACGGGACGGAACGTGCCCACGATCCAATACACATAACTACAGCAAGCTTAAAAACATTTTAACACGACAGTAAAACAAGCATCATTCTCACCCCAAAATAACATGAGAAAAAGGGGCTATGAAACTCACATTTGCTTAGCTTTCCAAAAGATTCCAATAATAAGCTTCACAAACAACTAGCACAAATCTATACAACAAAATAAATTCGTGTTACCACGCTAATAGCCAAAAGCTTAATGCACATGTAACAATTCATCTGATGGATGTCAAGTGTGTTTATTAACCCTATGGGTCACCCCGTCACTAACCCAACTTTTAACCACTTCCGATTTAACAAGTTTCACTAGTTAGTCACAATTTGTTTAAAACTGCAGAATTTTAACGTGACTAACGTACACAAAAACTCTACTTACTGACTACCATAATTCATACCAAAAATCATCTACATCATTTATGATTAAATTAACAACCTCGTGATTCCCAAAGAGCCATATTACATTGCACAATACTCCTAAGTAAATCCAATACTTCAAAACAGTCCCTTCGGATCTGTTTGCACCTAAAAAGTTTGGACTTCAAAATCAAGACTTAACTACAAATCAGAAGCTCTCTTTGCGGATTTCTCACTTTTCTTAGTGAAAACAACACATATCTCTCTTGTCTCTCCCTTCTAGCCCACGACCAAACACAAACACTCTAAATCATACAAACTAATTTTTATTACAAGTATCAATGTTCTAACATCTACTAAGATATCTTTAAGGCATATGAAGCTTGTTTATGGCATTTTACAAGGTTAATCAAGAAATGTTTAAGATTACGGTTTCTAGGGAATTAGGGTTTTCTAAGTCTTGGAAGCGCGGGTTTGATTCTAAACTAGGGTTTGGTTCTTGTTTCTTATCACCATACTTCATATTAAGGTCATCTAAAAACCCTACACTCTTTACATTTGTGATTTTATGTGTATAAGATGTTTATATAGTGAATCACCATCTAGGAAACATATTAACATGTAAAATAATTTTTACCCTTGATCATGTTTTAATATACTTTGCAATGTTATATGGAAGTTAAATATGTGGTAATTGAATATAAAATTATACAATGTTGGTTAATTTTATAAAAGTATATAAAAATAATGTTTAAAGGTTTTACTTATAAAGTATTATAAGTAAAAGAAATATAAGGACTTGTACTCTTGGACAAATGATGTACTAAGGACCTAAAATATATAAGGTTTGTGGTATAAGACATTGTAGTGGACTTGTAACAAATTTACTAAGCTAAAAACTTATAAAAACAAATTTTATAAACCTTTTAAGCAAATGATCCAAACTTGCTATTTGAAATTCGAAAATAAAGTATATATTTTATGTTTTTATAAAATACTACATGTCATGACGATCATAGGCATATAGAGAACTCGAAAAACCGAGCTATAACGAAGAAGTTATGCTAGTTGCAAATTTATATAATTAAATATATAACAAGTGATTTTATAAAAGTAATTTTATAAAATAAGTTACTGTTCATCTCAAATAGTATTTGGAAAATACTTTATTTAGATATCAATTTTAAATACGAAGACGTGCTCAAAGGAATCACTAAAAACGGAATTAAAACGAATAAGATAACTAAATTTATAAAAGTGCATGAACAGTAAAAAGTACTGTTCATCAGAGGACTAAAAATATTAAAATGTAATATTTTGATAAATTTTTTTAATACGAAAGCGTGGACATAAAGAACGTACAAAACGGGCTTAAAACGAGAAAGTTACGTCCTTTTTACTAAAGTGATATTCATAAACATTCTTACTTTATAAATTCACTAATACAAATAGATGGTGATGTAGCTACATAGCGTTATATATGGTATTAGTTATTCAAAGTACTTAGTACTCATACGACCTATAATTAACTAGGTTGCATTCGGACGTTTTCGTGACGCATTTTCAGTTTGTGTTTAACATTGTCGATTCACTTACTCAAGGTGAGTTCATAACCCCACGTTTTACATTTATAATGATTTACAAGTTTTGGGGTGAGAAACATGCATTGTTTTACAAATTGGACGCAAGTGTACATTTTAACATGATTACGTGTTTGCCTAAGTAGCGATAACCCTCTGAGCCTATTATCATGAACTGTCAATTACTTGTTGTGAGAGCGGATGTTATAAATAGATCTATTTGGGATTGACATCCCTGTTCGGGTGATTAGCTATCACTGGACAAACGAACGTATACCATGTTGGAAGGGAATTTAGATATTGTCATAAGGATTAAATTTCTTTACACACTTATTCACCCATCTGGAAGTCCGTTCTTCGATAAATTGCAGAAAACTTGTGAAGTGCCAACACTATCTGTAACACCCCCAAAAATGCGTGTCGCAGCGGAAGTATGTCCGGGGGAGTTACTTCATAATACACAGCGCTAGATACAAGAGAACGACCTCTAAATGTGTCGTTTGAAAATAATCTCGTTGATTTCCTTAAAATTGATATAACATTTGTCCCATAATTGCATCACCATGAAAAACTTGAATGTATAGACTCCAACGCACTTCAAGTAAGCCAAGTATCTATATCACCTGAGAAAAACATGCTTAAAACGGTCAACATAAAGTTGGTGAGTTCATATGTTAGTTTAAATATTAATGTAAGTTTCAAATGAATGTATTTGTCCGCTGTGTCATCATAGTACCATGTAAAAATCCCAAAGATTTATAAAGAATGCACGACACATTTTATGTCTCCAAAAGTACCAATCTTATCCCAA
>BQNB010064569.1:0-35268 GCA_026074375.1 Tanacetum coccineum | reverse complement strand
AATATAAAACTATTATTTTAATCAAAACTCAAGAATTGGAATAAAATATTAGCTTTCAAAAATATGAGTTCTCACAACCAGTTCCTTCATCTGTACGAGAGATCTTGCGTTGTTACTCATTAGGAGCCCCTAATTCAAAATCAATTCCATTACCTGGGCCACTTGTATAAGAGATGTTAAAATCTGTCTTGCTTCATTTTGTAGCCTCCTTGAGCTGAGCAGCTTAAGATAAAGCTACTTCTAAGAGGACATTTAAACTTTTGCCTTTATCAGCCTTAACCGGTGCCTTCTTCTTAGTCGATTTAGGTTTAGAAGCTGGCTTCTTGGTTGAAGTCACATCTTTCTTAGCTTTGGTAGGCTTCTTCTTGAAGAAGTGTCCTCAGATGAGACGACTGAATCAGATTTCTTTTGAATTTTCTTTAGCTTTGGGGGTTCAACACATGTAGCAATTGCATAATAAGTCTTGTAAGCGACAGAGTCCAGCAAGGCTTGATTCATCATTGCTTTAGGAATAAGCGCACCATATACTTGAGCGTCTTTATGTCTGGAGACGAATCTCATGGTACCCAGTAAATTGTCATCCCGAGCAGTGTGCATGAACGTTTTGTTCCTCATTGAGATAGACTTATCTTTTATGAGGAAGTGATGAATGATTATCTTCGTGAATCTAGGATAGTACATCTTGTCTTGTTTCTTAGAGTCTTTGTTATCAATCTGCTAAGCCAAGTCCTCCCATATTAAAGCAACAAAATCAAGGTTCTTCTTGTGGTACATTCCCCATAGGATTTGAGCTCTTGAGAATCGTAACTTATCAAGACCAGATACATTTCCACTAAGACATTTGTTGATGATTGATGCAAAGGTTCTCCATGGTTGATGCAGATGATTAACAATTATATCAGTGATGTACTTGATCTCTCCAGAATGACCAAGTTCTCGGATAAAACATAGAGTTTCCTCTTCAGATGGAGGTTCAATAAATTCTTGACCAGGAATCCTAGGACATATGTTAAGAATTTCTCTGAATACTTTAACATTCACAGAGAACCTTTTGTTGTTGACCTTGAATCGATATGATGCCTTGTGTTTGTTAACGGTAGCCTAAAACTGATGCATGTAGATAACTGGAACTTCAGCAGTGATAAGGAATGCATGATATCATGTTGTGAGAGCCAAGGCATCCAACACTACTTGATAACTAGGTTTCTTTGGTTTCACTCCAGGGTTGATCCTCATGTTACATTTGCCAATGACATGTTGATTCTCTAGAGCAACTAGGGCATTGTCCAGTGCAATTTGTTAAACTTTGGTAGTCATGGTTCTGCTAAGAATTTTCCAATACAGTTTATATATAACCAAGTTTATATATGACACTATTTGGGATGTTGTTTAATGAAAACCAATTTTAGATGCACGTTATGATTATCAACAAAGGATTAAGCACATTTTGACAAGCAAGCATGTAACACACATAGGAGAATAGCTAAGAGATTAAGCAAGATTAAATCGCCTCCTAAATTATTAGATTAAATTGCCTCCGTATAAACATGGATTAAATCACCTTCTAAGAAAACAGTATTATATCGCCTCCTTATTTGGATTAATCATCGCCTTAAGGAATGGATTAATTCGCCTCCTTAAGAAGTTGGATTAATTCGCCTCCTTAAGGAGTGGATTTATTCGCCTCCTTAAGGAGTTGGATTAATTCGCCTCCTTAAGGAGTGGATTTATTCGCCTCCTTAAGGAATTGGATTAATTCGTCTCCTTAAAGAGTGGATTAATTCGCCTCTTTAAGGAGTGACTTAATCCGCCTCCTATATAATTTGCTTAATTCGCCTTGGACTTCAAAATCATTAACATTGTGTTTTAAGCATCATAAGTTACTTAAACAAGAATCTTAGAGTCTTATAATAGCAAATGAACCATTCCAAACAGGAATTTACCACAAACTTGCCACAAAATTCAAGATGAACAAGAGATCATACGAAATACACAATCATGCATTATTTATACTCAAACAAAAGTTATAACATCTCTAATGCATACAAGGATATGTTCTAACACATTCTACACACAAACCCACTAACTTATTACACGTTCTACCCTTATCCATAATTTTCGCACACAAGAATCAATCAAAACTACATAATATGTTAACCTATTTCAAAACTGCTTTAAGTGAGTAATGTACACCCTTAGACGAACAAAACCACTCAACCAATTTAGGTTTTCATCCACTTTTAATTTTGAAGAACCCTAGATCAATTTCTAGGGCATTCGAATTTAACAACGTGATTCAGCCTAATTCCTTTGAGAAATAAGTTGCTTAGGGTGTAGGGAACACTTGTTTAGTTATACCTTAAGCTTTAAATCAACTGGTTGATGATCTTGAATGTTGCACGACTAAATCAATAGAGAACGGAAAAAAATTAAGTGTTTTGTGTGTGTGTGTGTTATACGAACGGGGCAAAGGGGGTGTTTGTTTTGAAACTTTCAATTTTGACACAAATGCCCCCTATACTTTATATCCTTTTGCATTTTCATTAAACGAGTTTTATAAGGCATAAATAAGTTTCACTAATGGCACACATAGTCCCTAAAATTTTAACTACCGTACCTAGCCACTTATTTTTGCTATTTACTCCCTAAAAGGCACAAACACATAACATTTAAGGCACACATAAGTTAAAGTTAATTAACTCCCTTTGACTTGTTAATATGTTATTGTTTAAAACCTTTTTCCATTTATCATAAACTAATTTTAAAACCTTTTTCCATTTACTCAAATGGTTTCACACCTTAATTTTTTGCTCAACCACCACACACACCTAACACTCTTGTGGATAAGAAGGATTTTGACTTTTTTAAGATAATGGATGACTTATTTAGAATAGGAGATTAAAACTTGAAGCGAATGGAACAAGATATAGATCAGGATAGTATTTGTGAACAGGATGATGATTTAGAGGATGATCAGGAAGATGGTGATGATAGGGATACTTTTGATATGTGGGATATTACGGTTGATGAAGAAGAACGAATTAGGCAATTCCTTACACCTAATGTTCCTGAGGTAATAGAAGATGTTATATAACCTTTGATCCCAAAAACCCTACACACCACACCACCTAATGAAGGTTATGTAGCACCGGTTACTAAACCCATTTTGGATGATCTTTTGGAAGAATTCGGTAATGAGAGCTTGAATGTAACCATAGTTGATGAGGAGGCTGATTTTAATCCCACTAAGGATATAGAGGAGCTTGAAAAACTTCTCGCTAAAGACCCTCAATCACATTATATGGAGATACAGGTGCATTCAGTTACCATTATTCCTGAGCCTTTCATTTATACTCAACTAGTGAGTCCCTTATATGGAAAATTTAAAACATCCACGTCATTAACTAAACCGTATAATGTAGATAAGGATATTACATCTTCTGAATGGTATGACTTCTATTCATCATTTCCCTATCCTATAGCAAATTTAAACCCTAGTGGTGTCTATTGCTACTTCCACCCACACTTGATCGCAAGTGAAGGGATGGACACCCTATTACCTAGCAAATAAGGGTGGAGTCAAGCTAGAGACTCGAACAAAAACAAGTGCTTCGTGGGAGGCACCCCATGCTTATCTTTTAATTTATGCTTTGTTTTGTTTCATTTCCTTTTTGCATATTAGTTGGTTTGTATGTTCCTAACTTGGTTTTGCAGGTTTTAGCAGAAATAGAGTAAAATTTATGATCATCTCAATTCATAATCATATGGTAAAATTGTTGTTGATGCAGAAATTACGGCGTAACCATCTTAGTTACGTCGTAAACAAGACCATTACGACGTAATCCCTTACAAGGTTATGTCGTAACATGCTTAATGAAATTTTCTAAAAAAAGTATCATGTGATTACAGCGTAACCAACCTCTTTTTGAAAATCTTAATAATCAAGTTTGAAACATTTCTAAACCGTGTATATTGTTAAATGAACTTTGTGGGTACGATTTCTGGAAACCCTCACGAGACTTCACTCGTCCACTTAGGCCACTGAATGGTTTAAAAGGCTTGTTGCATACACTAAATTTAATCGTGATTCCTACAAAATTGAGTTAGGATTGTAATTCTTGTATTATTTTGTACATTTTGGTATCTTTCTTTTTGTCAGATTTATGCTTTTGGTAGCTATACAGGTTGAAGCACACGAAGTTGATACTTGGCTATAGGGACGCATGTGAAATCCGGATTAGTTTGATACAATGTTGATGATGATGGGATGATTGCTCGAGGAAGCAAACTTGGAGCATGGCTTAGAGCATGCTGCCTCTTTATCATACCGAGCAATTCCAGAGAAGTTTCTTGTTCTAATTCTACTCTTTTTTTATATTTTATTTCCTTAATGTACAATAGGGACATTGTACAAACCAAGTGGGGGTGGGAGTAGAATTATCACTTGACTTATGTTTTGCCTTCGATTTTCTAGTTTTCTTTAAAAATTATACCAATTTTAAAAATTTGACATGTTTTTCTTAAATAAACTTGAATCAGTCTTTACCGAATGCACATTATCCTTTATTATTACTTGGTGAGATTTAAGCCTAATATTCCATTTTCATCATTATATACAAAAATTCACCAAAATATTGAGTGTGTCGGTAGTATTGTAGACTTTCGAACTTGGCATGTACATCATTTCAAGACCTAATTGATTAGCAGGAATAGATAGTTCAAGAAGGCAACATTTAAGAAATCACCCAAATAGCCTATATATGTGTGTGTTTTATCGACTTGTTACACTGACTTCTCGACCTCCCATGATAAACCCTTTTGTTGCACTCATTATTAGTGCAAGATACCCCTAGATCACCCTTGTTGAGCCAATCTATGTTTTCACCATACTCTATATGTTTTGTTTCACCATTTCACCTTAGCCTACCCTATAGTCTGTAAATATCTATGTGTTGAAATTTCTAGCTACTTAAGTTTATGGTTTAGGGAAATGAAGTTTGAAGATTGGCACTTTGATTGATGATATATTATTTGAAGACCTCTCGGTTCTATCACTTTCGATATTGCTTATCTCAAGTGGGGGGATGTATTATTATGTACAGGAGAAATATAAAAAATAAAAATAAAATAAAAAGTGGTGCAACTATAAGCCACTTTAGTGTATAACTCCTGATGTTGGTTACGTGTTATAAAACCAACATGTATAAAGGTGGTGCAACTATAAGCCACCTAGTGTTTTGGAGGATGGTGCAACTATAATCTATCCAATGAGTGAAGAATGGGTTAGCATGCTCTGCAACATCTCATTATTAACTAACCCATCATGACAATATGATTAGATTTTCGCACTAAAGGACTTGGACTATAGGTGGACAGTAGCTGGTAATGGATACCTTAGATCTTTACTTGACTATTTGTTTTATGTTTTTTATATTAACAACCATTAAATGTGTATCCCATGACTATCCTAACCCCTTTATCACCCTTTAAAACCATATTACCCTTGTTGCCTTCAAGAATTATTTAGACCCTAATTCTAACTTGTGCAGATTTGTGTACTTTCTAAACTTATGATAGAATACATGCTATGACTATGCAATTGAGCGATCACCCCAAAAATGAAACACTTAGTCTAGTGGAGAGCTGAGTGACTTTTTATCCCCTTTTCGTGAGGTGTTCGGCTTTGATATTTTCTAGCATAAGAGTTTTATAGATTCATTTCTTGAAGTTATATATCTGAGAAATCTCTTTAAGAAATGTTCTAACAGGTTTCTACTTGGAGGCAAGCAAAGTCAAGTGGGAGACTTTGTTAACATCAATATATAATACTTTTTATTGTCAAATTATACCCCAAATTATACTTGTAAATGTTTACACTATACTCCAAAAAAACGATATATTTTCTATCATTTTGTAGTTTTAGGTGAAATGCAAGTAATTAACAACAAACAAGGGAAAAAGGACTAAAACTATAAATATTCATGGATTCTTAGAAGTAGTTATGACGTAACAGATTTGGAAGGTTACTCCGTAACAAATCTCAAGCAAAGACACATCATTCATGAGGAGATTACAGCGTAACCACATATATGGTTGCGCCGTAACCAATATTATGGAAAGAAATCTTGACCAAGTTAAGATTACGACGTAACAACCCAAATAGTTAAGCCGTAACCGAGAAGATCCTGATTATGGAAAGATGATCTGTCCAAGTAAACATTATGGCGTAACATGGCAACTAGTTACGCCGTAACATATTCAAGCCTTTAAAATGGAATGTCGCGTCAGCACTTTACGGTGTAACACCTTATGTGGTTACACGGTAACCAATCAGAAGTCAAATTGATTTACTAAAAGTTTGATGAAGGGTTTACGGCGTAACCAAAAATTTGTTACGCCATAAACTTTCGTTACGGCATAACCAAAAATTAGTTACGCCATAAAGTCCATTTTTGCCTTTATTTTGGAAAGTCGACATCAGCAAGGTTACGGCGTAACCTACAAATCAGTTACACCGTGAACCCTTAGAAACCTATAAATAGGGGCCGAATTCAGCCTTAAGAATCATCCCTTTTCCTCCCATCTGGAGGGAACGACTGGAACATCACTCCAAGTCATTTTGCCGCACTCTCCATCCATTCTAGTAGGATGAATCCGGTCCAGATCATCATCATCATATTAGTTTGGTTCGATTATCATGTTTTCATTACTTTCATTAACTGACAGTGATATTGATTGTATGAATTTAATTTTCGGCTAAGCTTATCTTATTAATTATCATTATGATTCATTTACTTCTTGTTAATTGTAGTTATCTGTTAGGTTATATTTATTTGACCATAAGAATGCCAAATATGATGCTCGCTCACCATAACCAGTGGGACAAAATCCTTATTACTATGACCATTAGGGTTGGGATTAGCGAGATAAGTGAGGATTAAATGACCATTAAATCCACGCTTTCCCATTAAGTAGAATAGGTGAATCATTAAGTTGAAGGAATTAGGACTGCACTTTCTTCCCTTCAATCATATTTAGTTCATTTCTTTTAAGTGTCCATTCTTATCATCAAATCAATTATTCTAAACAGCTTTTAAACGTGACAACCAATTTAAACTCAAATTTGTAACCGCCTTTTAGCTCTTGGGACGACCTCGAATTTACCAAAACTACACTACTCACGATCAGGTTCTCTGCCCGTTAGTGCGTTTGTAAGGTGAAACAAGTTTTATAAATTTGAAACTTGGTAAATAATTATTTAAAAGAAAATACGCATCATTAGTGGTCATTAGATTAGCAAACTCATTACATAAAGCAGTATTAGTGGATGCAAATATTATATTATCAACATAAATTTATACCGATAATAAGTCGTTTTCTGCTTTCCGTGTGAAGAGTGTTGGATCCACTACACCTTTGGAGAAGTGTTGTGAAATGAGGAAACTTGACAGCATGTCGTACCATGCACGTAGTGCTTGTTTGAGATCGTACAGGGCCTTTTTGAGCTTATACACATGCGATGGGCTATCTTGATCCACAAATCCTTCTTGCTAAGAAACGTAGACCTCCTCTTTGAGCTCGCATTTTAAGAAAGCCGTTTTGACATCCATTTGGAAAATCGTCATATTCTTATTGGCTGCATTTGCTATGAAGATACGGATGGCCTCTAGTCTTGCAACCGGTGAAAATGATTACTCGAAATCGATTCCCTCTTCTTGCCTAAATCCCTGAGCTACTAATCTAGCCTTATTCTTTAGTACCCCGCCAAATTCATCCGTCTGACCTTATAAATCCATTTATGTTTGATCAACATGACTTTATCTGGACACGGCACCAATTCCCAAACTTGTAGCCTTTCAAATTCATGAATTTCTTCTTGCATTGCATCGATCCATGACGGTTCGATCATTGCTTGTTTGAAGTTCTTTGGTTCTACAGAAGTTAGGAAGGCATCAAACTAACACCACATGGCATCAGCTTCGAGTTGCTTTCTCGTGGAGACAGAACGAGAAGGATCTCCGATTACATTTGCTATAGGATGATCCTTAGTCCATCTACCAAGTGATTCTAATGGAGTGTGGATTGGTCTCACATTAGATGACGATCTTTGAGAAGTCGAGTCTTCATGAAGAGATTTGTGAAGTGGAGCATCATGAAAATGTAGCGTTTTTGGTGATTCTTCAAAACTCTGAGAAATAATTGGAGAATTTTCTTGTTCTTGTGTTGATGGAATACTTGTTGATGGATCATCTTGGTCAATTGACGTAGACACATGTGAATCAGCTAAATCAACAGCTCTTGGTGTAGTAGCGACTGCAACTGGAGAGATAGCAATTGTTGGAGGATTAAAGTATTCATCAAACACAGGTTACAAACGATCCCAATCATCTCTTATTAGTGGATTTCAAGGTTGTTGAGGAATAGGGTTTGTAACGAGTCCTAAACTAGATGTTGCAAGGGTCATTGATTGAAGCCCGGGTCCTGAACCGAGTTGTTCAAAAGCTATTGCCGGCAGCTCATCAAAATCAACATAGATGGTTTCAATGATTTTTTGGGTATGTCAGTTGTAGATACGGTAAGCTTTCTTCTTGGGTGCATATCCAATGAAAATACCTATATTAGCTTTAGCTTCTAGTTTGCCCAAATACTCACTATCATTATTTGGATAGCAAAGTACACCAAAGACATGAAGGTAAGATAGATCAGGTTTTTTGTTATGTAAGAGCTCATAAGGATTTTTTTTCCATGGTGACGCCATATAATGGATCAGTTTTGGGTGTAACATGCGATAGCAACTTCTTCGGCCCATAGAAATAAAGGAGCTTTTGCGTAGATTAACATTGTTCGAGCGGCTTCAACAAGAGTATGATTTTTCCTTTCAACGACACCATTTTTTTGTGGAGATCGCAAACCAATGTTTCATGAGAGATGCCGACACTCTCATAATAACTACGCAGAGTTTGATTGACAAACTCAGTTCCATTATTTGTACGAATGTTCCTGACAATTGTATTCAATCTGACTTGCATCATTTTCATAAACTTGATTATGAAATCAGGAGCTTCATCCTTTGATGCTAGAAACTTCACCCATGTGAACCGAGAGTAATCATCCACAATAATAAGGATGTACTTTTTCCTATTTATACTTGCAACATGCATAGGCCCACAAAGATCCATGTGCAGAAGATATAGTTTTTCCTAATTGGTGTCTTTAAATTTAGGTTTATGTGATTGTTTTTTGCTTTTTCCCATTACACATGCCGAACATAGATGATCTTTTTCAAATTTCAATTTGGGAAGACCTCGTACAAGACCATTTTTAGCCAAATGATTAATAGCACCAAATTTCAAATGTGACAATCGTCGGTGCCATAACCAAGATTTGGTCTTTGAGGCTATAGACAAGAGAAAAATTGGAGAAGACGGCATCATATCCCTAATTGACAATGTATAAAGGTTGGTTTCTCGAGATCCTAAGAGTAAATCAACACCTTCCAGATTATGAACAAAGCACGTGTGTTTTCTAAAAGCTACTTCAAGATCTGAGTCACAGAATTGACAAATGGAGAATAGATTGTGTCCTAGTCCTTCCACATAATAAACCCTAGAAATTGTGATATTCCATATCTGATAATCACCATACCTTATAATTTTTGCAATCTGGTCGTTACCAAACTTGACAGTACCAAGAAACTTGTGAACAAAATTGGTGAGCTAAGAGCGATCTCCAGTCATATGCTTTGAGCATCTGGAGTCCAAATACCATAAAACAATTTGGACAACCTGAGATCCACAAGAGAAGAAGATGGAGCAACTAAAGTATTGGATCCCCAAGATGTACCAGGTTCTTTTTTGTTAGAAATCATAGATTTTTCAATCTTAGGTTTGCTATTGGAACCATTAGTCTTAGGTACCTTAGGTCTCCTAGTATAAACCTTAGTTACTACAGATTCTTGTGCAACTACAAAGGAATGGGTTCCCTAAGAGGCACTTTATTAGTGGCAGTAATCTTAGTTAAAGGGCACGCATTTCTAACTAAAGTAAAAGTCCTTCTTGTAGGTCTCCAGTTATATCTAATTTTAGTAAACACTTTTCCTGTAGGTTTCCATTCTTCTTTCTTTTTAGATTTTTTAACAGACTTATATTTGAAACTGGCATTCATATCAGAAACAAATTCAAGAAAGAACAATTCATGTCTAGCATCAAACATAGAACTATTACATTTAACGCATAATAGTTCAGAATTTGTATTTAATTTAGAATGCTGCACATTTGCATTTCCGAATGGTTCAACAACACAATTCGGTTTATTCAAACAAGACTTAACTATCCTAGAGTGGTCTTCTACTTTATTCTTCTTATGGGTACTACTTGAAATCTGCATGATCCTATCATTCTTTGTATTGTCTGTAGACTTTGACTTGCTAGATTTAGTAGACCAGTTTACTCCTATAGAATTCAACACAGAATTGTTAGTGGTATGTTTTGCTTGTGTTTGGGAAAAGCCGAACTATTTTTGGGATGTACTTGATGATGTGACAGGTTTATCAAACCTAACTGTTTTCTTCTTATTGATAGGCGTGACAACAACTAATTTCTCACTAGGTTTGTGAATATCAAGGCAAGTATCTCTAACATAGGCTAGCAACTCTTGGATTAGCTTAACAAACTTATAGGCAAAGTAAGATGCACTATCTAAAAGGTTTAGTAATTTAGCTTGTTTAACTATCTCCCTAAGAATAGCAGCTTGTTCCATAGTGTACTTAAGGTAGTATGTGTGAGTTTCCCTATTATTCTTATCCTTATGAGCCAAGGTTACTGGGTCAAGCTTATACATTCTTGGAGCAATAGTGGTAGCATTTGACACTTGGGCAGCATTATCAACTATGTCCTTTCCTATTAATTTCCTAAGATCATTTTTAATGCTATTATGAAAAAAACCTTTTCTTAAAGTTAAGCATTTAAATCAGTAATTTCAACAGTCTTTTTATTTAATTGATTAACCAATGATTCAGCATATTCTTTAGCATGAACACGTGATGGTTTAATTGAATCATAGAGTTGTTTATAAGTCTGTTTCAAATGCTCATTTTCAGTAATTAGTTTTGCCACCCTATATTCTAGTTCTATATTGATGGTTCAATCTTATCTATGTCCTTTTTCACATTGTTTGTGGTGGAAGTTTTATTCAAACATTTAATGTTTGCCTTCAACTTCTTGATTGTTGTGTCTTTTGCTTGAAGCTCAGCTTTCAAATTATTCAATTCAAACACGTGATCAAATATAGGTTCAGTTTGGTGTACAGAGGTGTTATTATTTAAAAAAATGTATTAAGTTGCATTGCAAGTTCAAGAGAAATGCAATGTTGTTCAAGTTTAGAAAAAGTTTTTGAAAGTCTATTATACTCATCTTTTTCAACCTTGTTGTGTTGTTTGATAAGCTCAGCTTCAAGTTTTAGACACTTGTTGCATTGTTCAACATAATTCACAGACTCATTCATAGCAGCAGAAGAATTCACATTCACAGAAGTATTCATAACCACAGAAGAATTCACAACAATATTCACAATATCTTGAGAAATGATTTGATCCAAGAGTTGATCATTTTCAATCAAAAATTGTTTCTTTTGAATTTCAAAGCACTGTTTGTCTACAAAATACTATTGAACAGCAGCTTCCATTTGGTTAAATAAAAACTGTTTGTACTTCCGTTGCCTCATTTAAAAGATCTTTATCAAAAACATTAAATATGTCTTTTAAGGTCTTTAAAAATAGAATTATTTCGTTTGGAAAAACAGATTTAGTGTGTTCAAACCCCCATTCCCCTTCTGTTAAAGCATTGGGTGTAATCCGCTTTTTCACCACATTGTCAAATTGGCCTAGATGGTATTTAAGCTTTTTAAGGCTTGTATTAACCAGGCTTACCTTAGGAAGTTCCCGAGGAGCCTTAATTTTGACAGGCAAAGAAGCAGATTGGTCAGTATTAGGGTGTGAAGTTTGTGACCGAAAAGCTTGTTCATTAGACAATTCTTGTTGTGAGACAAAACATTTACCAAAATCTTTAGATAATCAATTTAACTCAGCATAATTAATTGGTTTAGTGGTAACTTTCTTTTCTAAGACCATTAGATCACTTTGTTTTAAAATAACACTACCATCATTATGCATTGGCCTAATATACTGAGCTTTCTTAAGATATAAAGGATTTTGAAAACCAAGAGCTTGTTTTAAGTTGTTAATAGAAAGCTTGTGGTTTCGTGAGCATATGCACAGTTTGCGTGGATTGACCCATTTTACAAACAATATTGTCCAGTTCTTTAACTTTATTTTCCAAATCAATTTATTTATCAATATTCTTAGCTTCCTTTTCCTTGGATTCGTTTTTGAAAACATTAAATGTTTTTGTTAACAATTCATTTTCCTTTGATTGTTCAGAAAGAGTTTGTTTAAGATAGTTAATTTCTTTTTCAAAATCCGCAAACTGTGCTTTTTTGTCCTAAAATATATCATCCATTATAAGCTTTACTCGAGTACTTAAATCCACATTTTGTCTTTCTTCTAGCAATTTCACCCATTCTTTGTATTTTTTAAGCTCGGCAGATAAGGACTCATTGGCAATTAGATTGTCCTTATTGACCTTGTTATAATTAGTTACTTGATTTAACAGTTGTTCAAACACAGATAATATCATGGCATCTTGTTGTGCAAAAGAATTTGTATCTTGAATAGCTGCATTTTATGTTTCAAGCAGATATTGAGAATAAATAATGATATTGCTATCACTTGTTATCTCATTCTCTGGATAATTCACAAGATGAGTTTGTTCATAATACAGCATCTCTTGGACACTTTTATTTAGCATAGCATTATGAGTGTTTTCAGAGTGAGTTACCTCAAAGAGAACATCTGATCTGTAACTAGACAATTTGGCCATAAGAACTGCCTTGGCTGTAGAGAAGTCATCACAGTCAGAATCATACGCATCTAAATCATCTGCTTGATAAGCTGCATTGTGTGTAATAATTGTCTATGTAACTGGACCTTTGCAACTCTAGGGTCTGCCAAAAATTCTAATTCCTCCTCATTTAGAACTTTACCAGATTCTTGTGCTTCAACCAGAAGACCTTTATCCTTAAACTATGTAGCATCCCTTTTCCTCTTTGTCTTTGGGCATTGTCTTGCCATGTGACCTTCCCTTCGGCAGTTAAAACACTTCACAACCCTTTGTTGACCTGAATTCTTCCCTTTTGTTCCTGAGATGTTAGCCCTTGTTCCAGAAGTACCAGTAACAAATAAACTTTGTCTCTCCTAAACCGATTGAACAGTCACCCTTCCATCATGAATAGTTGCTTGTTGTCTTGGGTTGGAAGAATTTCTTAGCTGATTGTTGGTAGTTGGTAAACGAGATGTGATGACAGTAGACAGAAATGACATCATTTTGTTAATGGCATCAATAGGGTCATCTCATTCCTTGAACACATGAACTGCTAAACCGGAGTCTATCTGAGGAAATTCAGCAAGATGTGTTTGTTGATTAACTATGGAGACAATATATTCAATTTGAGGAATGGATTTTAGATGTGGACAAGCATCTTGATGTATTGCGGATGAGTAAGCATTAGGATACGGTGTTGACGGATAAGTAATTGAATGAGGTATGGATGGATAAGTAGTTAAGTAATATTGTGTGGGATGAATTGATCCATGTTAAGGAGACTGAGATGGTGAAAACTGTTGTTGGAACTGAGGATTGTTATATGAAGACTGATAAGTGTTGAAGTGAGATGGTGTCATTTGATGATTTGCAACTGGTGCAAGTGGATCTTTATTGCGTTCACGCATAATACGGACTTCATTTGCATGGAGTTCATGTTGTTCAAGATATGCATTAAGTTGATCAAAGTTGGTAGTGTGTAAATCTCTTACAAGTTTGACATAAGTCACAAACTTACTTGTTGATCCCACTTGAATGGATCTTGAATTACTTAGCTTGTGTAAGATTTAGTTATGCAAGATAAATCCTACACAACTATGATAGAAACTTTGTAAAATATATCAAAGACTATGTGAAATCTAATCTTTGATCAATAAGAAGAATATGCAATAGAACTGTAATTCTAATAAACATACATATTAACAAACAAAGCTTCAATATATTAATACGGATACTCTAACTAGTATTAGGGTTACAAAACCTTAAATCTATAACAATTCTATGAATGACTTTTTTTTGGTACATAGAACTCTATACCCTAGAACCTCCTTTTATACACCAAGGAGTCCTAATCAGCTTACAATATTTTTCTAAGTTATCATGATCTTCTAAACAAATAACTTATACGTATCTTTTACAAAAATATCTCATACATATCACATAAGCAATCTTTATCTTTTCTTTGAGCAGTCTTTATCCATCCCTTAACAGTAGAAACTCTTTCAGCAGTCTTAATCCTTCAATAGATGTAACTTTGTACTAGCAGCATTAACTTTGAACAAGCAGTAGTAACTTATACACCAGCAACATTAACTGTGTACAAGCAGTAGTAACTACTTAGAATATTTTCTTCAATCTTCATCACCGGTACTAACTTTACTCTAGCAGTACTAACATATACTAGCAGTAGTAACTAACAGTACTAATATACACTAGCAGTACTAAGTTACACTAGCAGTAGTAACTAAGTTACACTAGCAGTACTAACTACTTAGCATATTTTTCCTTAGAGTTAATGAGCAGTACTAACTTTTGCTTAACAGCAGTAATACAAACCTTAGCAGTAGTAACTTTAAGATCATCATGAAGTCTTTTAATCCCAACAATCCTCCCCTAAACTTGATATTCTCCTTCAAAATCTCAAGTTTCTTCATTGAAAGCTTCATTAATCACCAGGAGGATGCTTCCAAACACTTCATTGATTCTTGAGCTGTTTTGTGATGAGCTTAAAAAGCTGATAACACATTTCATTCCATTGATCAGCTTGCAGCTTCCTATTCAGCATATCTGTGATTATAGCAGGTGTAAGGGGATATCTCTTTTCTACCAGCATAAAGATATGCATGTCTTGAAACCTCACAAAATGTACTCCACAGGAATCAAATAGTTTCCAAATCAACACTTTGTTTCCTTGTAAATTTCTCCACATTGTATCTTCTACATGATGTTCAAACATTATCTTTAGATCACCCCATAGCACTCTCTCATAGCCCTCTTCTGGCCTTGTTGTTCCATGCTTAGCTTTTACCAATTTCCACAGAGTTTCCAAATCTTCCCTGTCAAAGCTTTTAAGCATCTGAATAAAGGCTGAGTACCTCTTTGAACTTCCATCAGCTCTTATAATTTAAAAGTAGCTAATCTTTCCTTCTTTAATGATCTTGTAGTCAACAATACTTGGAGGCTTAGTAGCTAAAGGTACAACATCAATTTCTACTTCCTCTTCATCAGAAACAATTTTCATTAAGCTTTTAAGCTCAGTTGTTTCTTTATCATCATCCATCATTTGCTTCTTAAAACTTTTTTGTTTTAGCTCATCTCTTGCTCTTTTAGAACTACCTTTTGCTCTTGTCTCACTGCCTTTTGCTCTTACTTTACTACCTTTTACCAATTTTGTATCCATATCTACAAATGTGTTTACTCTTTTCATAGCTTTGTCAAATAACTTTTGAATATCACTAAAGCTTTTGTTCTTTAATTGATTATGCTTGTATCCAGCCATATTTTTTAGATAAGTAGACATGATACTCCTTTGTTGAGATCTTGTTGGTGTTTTGTTCCTCTGCTCTTTTAGCAGCAAAGTGCTTCTTTCTTTTCTCTAAGAGTTATACAAACAAAGTAGACTTCTTTTCAATTGTCAACTCCTGTTATTCTTGTGTCTGCAATTTTTCAGCCAGTTGATAGTCAGCATCTATCTTTGCTTGAATGTCATCTCAAGCAATGTTGGCTTCTTATACTTGTTGAGCTTTCTCCCTTGGAAGCCTATCTTCTTTATCAAACTCTGCTTGTAGCCTTAAAGCTTCTTCTTCTTTAAACTTAATCTGATCTTTCTTCTTCAAATGCTTCTTTGGTTCTATCATCTTTGTTTTACCCTTATCCTTTGAACTTTAACCCTTAACATGTGATGGTTGTTGAGAAGAAACTATTGGTGTAGTTGCTTGCTCCTCCTCCTTATGAATAACAAGCCCTTTAGCCTTGGGTCTTGTGCTCTTCAACTCTGCCAGTGTTTAAGCCAAAGTAAGTTCAACATTAGTTATTGTAGCAGCACTAACTGGAATTGTACTGACAACATTAGTCACAGCAACTGCTTCACTTTCAACAACAACTTCATCACCATCTAAGTCATTTACCCCAAACATATCTTCATATCCATACCTCCATTGAGTTTCATTAACTAATGTAATCTATGCATCTTTATTAATGTCATCAATTTTCCTCTCCTGTTTGGATGCATCCTCCTGATCACCCAAACTAGCTTCATCAGAGGAAATCACTCTTGCATATCTACCAACCTTGTATAATCTTTTGAGCTTATGAGTTCTTGGCCCTCCTTTCTTTTCTAACTTCTTGACTCTCAGTTTCGAACATGTAATCTCCTGAGCTTGAGCAGTCTTTGTATTCTCCAGGTCAAGGACTCTTTGTTGCAATTTGGTACAAAATTCCATAAATTTATTGAGTTTCAGTCTATCCTCATAACTTCGAGGTGTGTTAACTCCTGCGAGCAGTAAATCATTGGATGTTTTAGATACATTCTCAAACCTAGTTCGAGCAATTGTGTCCCCCATGGTGTCTTGGCGCCTAGGACCACTACTTGAACTAGTACCTAAGAAACTTGGTTCATTAAGTGTTGCCTTGGATCGGGTCTTATCTATGTTACCATTGTTAGCTCTGCTTCTAAGCTAGAAGCAGTAGTTGCAGCCCTCACCAAACTGTCATCCCTCTCCTCATAGGCAGCCTTATCTGCTACATTAGTTGTAGGACCACTAAGCTGAGGTACCTCAGTGTCCTTTCTCTTTGGCTTCCTAGGTCTTTGTTTCCTTTGAGGTTGTGATGTTGATGGTTGAATAATGGTGGGTGTGTGTTGGGTATCAGTGGGCATTGTTGAACCTTCACCCTGTTAATGTTGAGCATGTACCATCATTGTAGGAAATAAAGGTGTGTCCCTTCCAGAAAATCTTGTCCCTATACTCTCTATGTTTCTAAAGATCTTCTTAGTATGAGAGGGTGTAACATAAATCCTCTTGTGACTTGACATCCCTTCAAGTTGTTTCTCTAAAAAGACTTGTACAAACCTTGGATACATCAAGAATTTACCATATACATTCTCCAAGTTCTTCACCATACTTTCAAATATATACTTTAAAAAGTTAAACCTTTGGTTTGTAGCTAAATAGATAATTGCAGAAGCTATAGTGCTACTAAATTCATTCCATGTAGTAGTCTTAGCACTTAGGCATTGTAAAATAGTATGGATAAGGAATTTCCATTGTGGGGAAAAGAATGCCTTATAAAATGTAAGCTTCTGTAAAAGTTTTTCATACCCCATTCTTGTAAGTTCTTCAAAAATGGTAGCATTTGGCAAGCAATGCGTACCTTCCTCGTCATTTAGTTGAAGGTCATATCTAACAGATGCTTCAGTAACGATAATCTTCTTCCCATCCACTAGGGCTTGTAACTATACTTCCCCATTGATAGTTTTCACCTTGACAGTATCCCAAAATTGTTCAATACATGAAGTATAGATCATAGGATTAACCGTTAAAGCATACTTAATAGTGTGTGCATTAAGAAAATCTACTATTTGCTTAAACCCTTCACTTTCAGCGAGTTTAGCCAAAAACGCGACTAAATTGTGAGTATCAGCAAACTATAAGGTCGTCATTGTGTTGGGTTTTGATGATGAATGATAAAATTGAGTTAGGGTTTGTGATTAGAGAGTATATGATTGAATGAAAATGATTGAATGAGTGAATGAAACCCTTAATCGAAGTATTTATGAAACTACCCTCAACAGTATTAACGTTCACTAGCAGTTGTAAGTTATGCCTAATAGCATTAACTTTCAACAACAGTAGTAAGTTTATGCTTAGCAGCATTAACTTTCCCCAAGCAGCAGTAAGTTTATGCCTAGCAGCGTTAACTTTGAATCACCAGCATTAACTCCAATTCCATTCTAATCAGCTTTTCCATCATCAAATTAACATTTTAGCTCACAAAAACTCTCTATCTGTTTTTGATTTCTCTTAATTCTTTTTACTCATAATTCTCTCTTTCTATTTTTAAACAACTCTCTTTCTGTTTTTCAACTTACCACTTCTCTCAATTCTTTTTCTTACCAAATCACTCTGTCAATTTTTAATTCACACAGCTCATTTTCTATTTTATTCTCACCAATTTTCTCAATTCTCACAATATTAATTATACTAGCAGTATTAAGTATAACTAACAGCATTAACTTAGCAGTATTAAGTATAACTAGCAGCACTAAATATACTTAACAGCAGAAACTTTTAATGACATGAATAACAGTACTAATTCATACAAAACTCTACAAAAACATAAAGAGATAAAAGATTTTAGAGATTTAACATTCCAATACTAGCAATCAAATATTGAAATCTACTTACATCAAAGGCGTTTGTAAGAAAATCTGCAACATTTTTGTCAGTATGAATTTTGACCATTTGAATCAATTTCTTTTCACTGCAATCTCTAATGAAATGATGTCTGATCTCTATATGCTTTGTTTTTTAACGAAAAATAGGATTTTTAATTATGCAAATAGTACTGTTATTATTAATAAAGATTTTGGTATGCAAGAAATTATACCCATAATCAAGTAATTGATTCTGAATCCAAAGCACTTTTCCATAGCAACTTAAAGAAGCTACATATTCAACTTCTGTTATGGAATTTGCAACCACTGCCTATTTTTTGCACTACTATGAAATCAATCTACACCCAAGGAATTGACAACCTCCTGTTGTGGACTTCCTATCCAAGCTTGCTCTAGCATAATCACTATTAGTGTATGCTACCAAATCAAAAGGTGAATCTTTTGGATACCAAAGGCCCAATTTAGGTTGACCTTTTAAGTATCTAAAAATTCTTTTCACAGCATGAAGATGTGACACTTTTGGGTTGACTTGGTATCTTGCACAGGCACACACTGCAAACATAATATCAGGTCTTGAAGAAGTAAGATACATCAATGAACCAATCATTAATCTATATAAATGAACATCCACTTCTTCACCATCTTCATCCTTGAGCAAAGGCTTTTGAGTTTCCATAGGTGTGCTTGCTGTCTTGACATCAGTAAAACTAAATTTCTTCAAAATCTCAGTCACATACTTGTCTTGACTAATAAAAATCCCATCCTCCTTCTGCTTTACTTGCAGTCCTAAGAAGAATGTGAGTTCACCCATAGAACTCATCTGAAACTTCTTATGCATCATCTTCTCAAACTCAGTGCATAATGACTTCTTTGTAGAGCCAAAAATGATATCATCTACATACACTTGAACTAACAAAATATCACCTTTGTCCCTTCTGATAAACAAAGTCTTGTCTATCTTTCCTCTCTGAAACCCATTGTCTAACAAATAAGTTGACAAGGTTTCATACCAAGCTTTGGGAGCTTGATGCAGTCCATAAAGTGCCTTTTCTACTTTGTATACTCTGTCAGGGAAGTCTGGATCTTCAAATCTTGTGTTGACAAACATAGACTTCCTCGTTGACCTTTGAAGTACCTAAAAATAATTTTCACAGCATGAAGATGTGAAACCTTTAGGATGACTTGGTATCTTGCACAGGCACACATTGCAAACATAATATCAGGTCTTAAAGAAGTAAGGTACATCAATGAACTAATCATTAATCTATATAAATGAACATCCACTTCTTCACCATCTTCATCCTTGAGCAAAGGTTTTTGAGTTTCCATAGGTGTGCTTGCTGTCTTGACATCAGTAAAACTAAATTTCTTCAAAATTCCAGTCACATACTTGTCTTGACTAATAAAAATCCCATCCTCCTTCTGCTTTACTTGCAATCCTAATAAGAATGTGAGTTCACCCATAGAACTAATCTGAAACCTCTTATGCATCATCTTCTCAAACTCAGTGCATAATGACTTCTTTGTAGAGCCAAAAATGATATCATCAACATACACTTGAATTAACAGAATATCACCTTTGTCCCTTCTGATAAACAAAGTCTTGTCTATCTTTCCTCTCTGAAACCCATTGTCTAACAAATAAGTTGACAAGGTTTCATACCAAGCTTTGGGAGCTTGATGCAGTCCATAAAGTACCTTTTCTACTTTGTATACTTTATCAGGGAAGTCTGGATCTTCAAATCTTGGTGGTTGACAAACATAGACTTCCTCTTTAATCTTACCATAAAGAAAAGCACGCTTGACATCCATCTGGTACACCACAAAGTCTTTAAATGAGGCATAGGCTAATTATAGCCTAATTTCTTCAATTCTGGCAACAGGGGCAAAGACTTTATCATAGTCAATCCGTTTTTCTTGTGTGTACCCTTGGCAACCAATCTTGATTTATTCTTAATCATAATGCCTCTTTCATCCTTCTTATTCCTGAAAACCCATTCAGTCCCAATAGCCCTTTTTTTATTTCGTAACTCCACCAAAGTCTAAACTTCTTGTAACTTGAATTGTAGAAGCTCTTCCTGCATAACCTCTATCCAGCTTGGATCCTTCAGTGTATGAATTACCTTTTTGGGTTCTTCTTGTGATAAAAAGCAAGCAAACAAGCAATTTTGAAAGTCTTTATGGTTTGTTCTTTGTTGAATTGAACTAAACAAACCATGTTCTTCCAAATTCTTTATCATTCTTCTTGTTTGAGATGCTGAATTCAATTCTCCAATAAGTTGTTCAATTGGACGATCTTTGTGTACTCTTGTAGTTGGAATAGGACTGACAGGCATAAATTAATCCAAATTGTTTATGTCAGCATCTGCACCAACATCTTCATCATCATCTGAATAAACAATATCTTCTAATTCAGGCATATTTGGATAATCTGGAAGTTCAATGCTTGTTTTTGCACCAACAGCATTAACTTCATTTGTACTAGCAGCATTAACAGTGTTAGTGTTGTTAACATTTTCCTCCTTTTCTTGATTACTACATTCACTATCTTTACTTGAATCACTACCTTCTTTTTCTAGTTCTTCAGTAACCTTCTTTTCATCATCTCCTAAAGGTTTAAATCCAGCATCAGGAGAAATTTTTGAACTTTAAGAGAATGGTAGATCAGCAGTCCACAATGGTAGCAGAATGTAATCTTTGCCAGGTACTGTCTCCATTCTAGCTTTACTTGCATCATCACATGCTTTTGTACTTGTATTACTATTTGACTGATTTCCTGCAACAACTGGCTTATAATTCATTGACTTTGTTAGTGCATCAATATCAGAAAGCCAATTTGGTTCACTTCTTGCAATATTAGGTGTATTTTTACTAAATTAGACATGCAGGTTTTTTTTCAACTATCCTAGTTCTACTATTGAATACTCTAAATGCTTTACTATTGATTGAGTACCCAACAAAGAATCATTCATCAGCCTTACCATCAAATTTTCCTAAGTGATCTATTGTATTGAGAATTATAACAGGACACCCAAATGGTCTCATGAAGCCTAAAGCTGGTTTTCTACCAAGAAAAAGTTCATAAGGGGTCTTGTTATGAGGCTTAGTTACTAATACCCTATTTTGCACATAGCAAGCAGTATTAACTACTTCAGCCCAAAAAGTAGTAGGTAGCTTAGAATCAGCTAGCATTGTCCCAGCAGCCTTAATTAGTGTTCTATTTTTCCTCTTAGCTACTTCATTTTGTTGAGGAGTTCTAGCAATACTAAATTCTCTCTTAATACCTTTTCTCTCACAAAACTGATTCATCTCCTTATTCTTGAACTCAGTTTCATTGTCACACCTAATTATTTTAACCCTTTGATCTATTAGATTTTCTACTCCAGTTATAAAGGACTTAAGAATGCCACTAGTCTCATCCTTAGTAGCTAGAAAGAAAACCCAACTAAACCTACTGTAATCATCTGTGATAACTAGGCAATACATCTTTTTCATTAAGAATTTTATAAATGTTGGACCAAACAAATCTATGTGCAACATATGTAAAGGTTGGCAGATTGAACTTACTGTTTTGGACTTACAAGAAGCTCTATGTTGCTTTCCCTTTTGACAAGTAACACAGGTTTGATGAATTTTAAAAAGTTTTAAAGGTAAACCTCTTACAAGATTTTCCTTAACCAATTTATTCATTGTTTTGAAATTTATGTGTCCAAGCCTCCTATGCCAAAGTTTAGATTCATCAGATGTGGCTTTTGCAAAGAGACAAGTTAGACCTCCTTTAGAAACAACATTCTTTAAATCAAAACTATACATATTGTTCTTTCTAGGAACTTTAAGTAAAACATGACTTTCATCAGTTAACTTAAAGTTTGGAGATAAAACAATACATTCAGTGTCATTAAAGAGAACACTATTCTTTTTGTCACACATTTGTGAGATACTAAAGAGGTTAAACTTTAACTCTCTTACAAAATACACATTCTTAAAATCTAAATTACCAGTTTTGATTGTACCTCTACTTGTGATTTTCCCTCCTTTGAGGTTACCTCCAAAGGCAACATATCCTCCATCAATTTCTTCAAAGTCAGTAAGATAGGACATGTTCCTTGTCATGTGCCTTGAGCATCCACTGTCAATCACTCCTTTCTCTTGCAAATCTTGTTGTGGATTGCCCTGCACATAAAGTAAGAAAATCAGTATCTTTTGGGGACCCAAGCCATCACTGACTTGGACCCGCCTTGTGCATCAATATAATCAAACCTTTTTAGGATGGTTGATGCACTGTTATGTTTAGAAACATAGTCTATTTCTTTAGTCTTTGGTTTCCAAACCCAACAAGTTGAGGCCTTAATAGTATTAACCTGGTTTCCCTTAACAGCATTAAGTACTGCTTTTGGCCTAGCAGCATTAACTACTGCTTTTGGCCTAGTAGTATTAACATTTTTACCACTAATAGTATTAACCATCTGATTAAAATTACTGTTTTTAGTTGTTGTTTTGTTGTTAATGGGCATTCTAACAGTTGAATGTGCTTTATTAAAAATATTTGTCATTGGTCTTGCACTATTCACTGTTGTTCTGGGTTGAGCAGTATTAACTGATCTAGCAGTAGTAAGTGATACTAGGCCGGACCTCATTAATACTGCTTTTGGAACCATGTTCCTTTCAGGACTAGGGTAAGTCATTCTAGAAAAATTCTAGTGATTCACCCTTTGAGTATAGTTCTACACTAGTTTTACCATCTTTTTATTATTAAACAGTCTCTGATGGTTATTACAATCATACTGCAGGTGAACAAAACTTCCACATACATAACAAGCTTTGTTAATCATCTCAAAATTTCTTCCTAATCTTTGAGACATCATATTATTCTAGTTTCTTTGATTGCCTCTAGGAGTATGAGTGTTTTGCCTATTTTGATTAACATGATTAACAGTTTTCCTAGGAGATTTTACTTGCTCTTTAGATTTAACAAACTTTATTTTAGCAAAACTAAGTTTAACAGTTTTATTTTCATGCTTAGCCTGACATCTTCTTCCTCACTATTAGACACCCAATCCTCAATAATTAGAGCACTATTATTCTTCCTAACAACCCTAGGCTTTGCTTTACTAGTCTTAGCTTCACTAGTCTTAGTTTTACTAGTCTTAGTTACAGGCTTCTTAACTGTAGGCTTACTAACTATAGGCTCATTTACAAACTCTTCTAGACAAGAGAATGACAAATCAGGTTTTAGAGGCACAAAGTTTCCTGTATAGGGAGGTGGAACAACATTATACCCTAAACCTGTTTTGCACTTATCAACTATCTGACAATCTAGTAGTTTGCTTAAGTTTTTAAATGAATTCTCAAAATTTTCTACTATTAGTTGAATTTCATCTTTTTGTTTTTGAGCCAGTTCTAACTTCCTCCTAAGCTCTGTAATGGCTACTTATCTTAAATGAATCTTACATTTTAAGACCTTGATATATTCCTCATAAACAGACTCATTTTTCTTATACACTAGAAGTCTTGCTTCTACAGACTCTAAACCTATTTTATAAGTAATAGCATTTATCTTAGATGTTCTTAAATCTTTTAACAGTTGTTCATTTTGTTCTTTAAGAATTTTAACATTTTCCAAACAAGATGATGAACAGTTTGAATCAGTAGATACCTTAGAGTTAGAACTTGTAGAAGAGTAAGCCATGAGTGCAAAGTTAGTTGGACCTTCTTCTGCTTGATCACTCCAATCATAACCAGCACCATCACATTAGATCAAAGCATTGGAAGTAGTTGTCTCCACTGGCACAACCCTTCTTGTGTTCTCCCTATTCTTGTTTTCTTGGTTTCTTGGAGCCCTGCACTCTCTTGCAAAGTGTCCCTTTTTGTGGAAGTTGTAACACTTCACCTTAGACTTATCAAACCCAATGGTCTCAGTACCATTCACAGAAAACTTCCTTCCAGTGTTCTTCAAGAATCTTCTTGCCCTCATTGTTAGCATAGCCATCTACCACCTTAAATCCATCTCTTCTAAATCATCATGATGAATTTATTGCAAGTCCTCATTGTCAAGTTGTGGACTGTTTGGTTGACTTGCAAAGAAACCACAGATGACAGCATCACGTAAGTTGTCAATTGTTGTTGAGTTAACAGCAGTAGCTTGAGTGCTAGCATTTGTAGCACCAAGAGCAGTATTAACTATTCCATTTGTACAGCTAGTGTTGTTTGAGGACACAAAGGCTACGTTTTGTGTGTTTGTGCTTGAGCTTGATGTCCCTTTGACCTCTGGTTCATAGATATTCATGTTGTTGTAAAGACAATCCAAGCTTAATGTATCTATCTCAGGCTTGTTCCTCCACACAATGGTATGTGTGTTCCATTCTGGTGACAGACTTCTTAAGAACTTCTGATTCACATCCTCTTGTGAGATACTTTCACCATGAATCTCTAACTGACTGATAAGCTTTGAAGCCTATTAAAGGTTTGATCTAACACCTCTGAGCTATATGCAGTAAAATTTTCATACTGCCGCTTTAGAAGATTCCTCTAAGTCTTTTTAGTAGCAGCATTCCCTCCAAACCTCTTCTCAACAGCCTGCAGCAATGACTTAGCATCTTTGATGGAGTTAAACTTCAATTGATGTTCATTAGGAATGCCCGTCAATAAAGAGCTTCTTGCCTTCAACTCTAACCTCCTTTGTGCCTTTTCTTCAACAGTTGCAGGAGCAATTGTAGTCTAAACACCTTCAATAACTTTTTTTATTTGAGGTGCATTACCATTCTCTATGACTTCCCATAGAGAATAATCAATCATCTGGATGTACTATTCCATCCTTATCCTCCAAAGCTCATACTCACCTGGTTTGAGCATAAGCACTTTTGATGCAGCCACCATATGTGATGAGTCCTGATCCATGTCTTCTTAGCAAAGTTTCTCAAAGCAACAAGCTCTGATACCACTTGTTGATCCCACTTAAATGGATCATGAATTCCTTAGCTTGTGTAAGGTTTAGTTATGCAAGTTAAATCCTACACAGCTATGATAGAAACTTTGTAAAATATATCAATGACTATGTGGAATCTAATCTTTGGTCAATAAGAAGAATATGCAATAGAACTGTAATTCTAATGAACACACAAATTAACAAACAAAGATTCAATATATTAATATGATTACTCTAACTAGTATTAGGGTTATAAAGCCTTAAATCTATAACAATTCTATGAATGACTTGTTTTTGGTACATAGAACTCTATACCCTAGAACCTCCTTTTATACACCAAGGAGTTCTAATCGGCTTATAATATTTTTCTAAGTTATCATGATCTACTAAACAAATAACTTATACGTATCGTTTACAAAAATATCTCATACATATCACATAAGAAATCTTTATCTTTTCTCTGAGTAGTCTTTATCCATCCCTTGACAGTAGAAACTCTTTCAGCAGTCTTAATCTTTTAGCAGTTGTAACTTTGTACTAGCAGCATTAACTTTGAACAAGCAGTAGTAACTTATACACCAGCAGCATTAACTGTGTATAAACAGTAGTAACTACTTAGAATATTTTCTTCAATCTTCATCACCAGTACTAACTTTACTCTAGCAGTACTAACATATACTAGCAGTACTAATATACACTAGCAATACTAAGTTACACTAGCAGTAGTAACTAAGTTACACTAGCAGTACTAACTACTTAGCATATTTTTCCTTAGAGTTAATAAGCAGTACTAACTTTTGCTTAGCAGCAGTAACACAAACCTTAGCAGTAGTAACTTTAAGATCAGCATGAAGTCTTTTAATCCCAACAATCCATTCAGGTGGAAGACTGTTTAAGAACTTGGTATTGACATGAAATTGCTCCAATTTTATTTTGTAAATGTTCATGTCATTGATCAGCTGAGTAAATCTCAAGTAATACTGATGAAGTGATTCTCCCTTGATGTGAGCAAACTTATCAAATGCATCATACAGTTTACACTCCCTTTCTTGATTTGTCAATGATATACCTTGCATTAGTAGTTGAACTCTTTCCCATAGATCCTTGGCAACTCTGTGACGATTAACGAGTGAATAGACATCAGATGGTAGTCCTTGAAGAATGATATTAGTTGCTTTGAGATCACAATCAGCTTGAATTTTCTCAGTTGCAGACAATTCCTCATATTTCTTTGTCCTGGTCACACCGTCTTCTTCAATCGTAGGCCAAATGAGTAGACCATGTTCAACTAATTCAAGTATCATTCTTCCATGCTCTCTGTTTTGCATGTAAAGTTCCATTCTGCTTTTCCAGGAATCATACAGGTGTTTCTTCAACATTGGTGGACGATTGTCACCACCAGAGAGTATCATGAGTAGACATTGTTACTTTGTTGGTATGTGAAAAGATTACTTGTTGATCGGACAGTGATAAGAAGTGATTGTGTTAAAGTGAGTTGATTTTAAGTGTTGTAAGTCTTGAGAATACTCGGGATTTTACAATTCTTGATTAAACCGGGAAAATAACGTTTCACGGGATTTTACAAATCAAAGAAATAAACCGTATAATTCAAATTTTATTAATTCACCTCTGAGGAAGTGATTAATTCTCCTCTAAGGAAATTATTAAATTGCCTTCAACAAGAAATGATTAATTCGCCTTCTATAACAAAGGATTATTTCGCCATATACTGAATGGATTATTTCGCCTTATACTGAATGGATTAATTCGCCTTTTACAGAAGAGGATTAATTTGCCTTGAACAGAAGATGATTAATTCGCCTTGTACTGAAAGAGATTAATTCGCCTTCAACAAAAAGGATTAATTCGCCTTCAAAGAAACAAACATTAATTCGCCTTCAAGAAAGAGATTAATTTGCCTTCAACAAAAAGGATTAATTCGCCTTCAAAGAAACAAAGATTAATTTTCCTTTAAGAAAAGGATTAATTCGCCTTGAATAAAAAGGATTAATTCGCCTTTAAAGAAACAACGATTAATTCGCCTTCAAGAAAAGGATTAATTCGCCTTCAAGAACAAGATTAATTCGCCTCCTGCAAAACGAACTTCAACTTTTCCAAAACACTAAAAGAGTCACTTTTTGATGTTTTTACTTGATTTTTCTTGTACTTCTTACCTATCTAAGCCTAGTAGAACCGTAAAAATAAAAACTTTAAACTTTTTAACACAAAAATTTTCGAATCAAGATTTTGGACCCAAAAGTACTTTTTCCAACCAAAACATATAAAAATGAAGATTTCTATATTTTTCCAAGGTTTTGCTTGTACAACAAGGTAATACAAAGATAAAATAAGAAGAAAGTAGCAAACTTTATGGTTTTTAAATCCACAAAAAGGTGAAGACCCTTTGTTAAGTTCGAACCAAAAGACGAACAAAAAAAGAAGAAGTAAACAACATACACAATAACAAGATATCACCCCATGGCTCTGATACCAATTGTAGAATATAAGTAATCTTTAAACAAACATATAAGTGTGAAGAAATCTAGAGAGAGAAAGAGAGTGGGAGGTTGCTTCTAGTGAGAGAAAGTAAAAGAGAATGATATAAGATTAGTATGTGAAAAGTGAAACTACCAACACCCTTTCCATAGCATAGAAAGGGTTTATATACTTGCATATAGGTCGGCCATATGGGCTTTGTCCATGGGCTTTCCATGGGATTTTCTTAAACTAGCCTATCTAGTTTCCAAATATTACTTAATGAGCTATCTAACGATATTTATGGAAGTGACCGATACTTTCGTATTTCTAACAATAACCTTGATCTTGCCCGACTGCATCTTCACGGTAAAACCTTCTTTTTCAAGAGTACCCAGCGATATCAAGTTTCGCCTTAACTTCGGAACATACCTGACGTTGTTCAATACAAAACTTGACCCATCCCTCATATGTACTTGAACCTTACTCGTCCCCCGTATACGGCATTCACTGCCATCACCAAGCAGTATATTATCACCGTCATACTTTTCAAAATCAACCAAGTAATCTCTCTTGTATGTTATATGGTATGAGCCTCCTAAATCCATGATCTAATCAAATAGTTCTTCAACACTCATAACCATCATACCATCAGCCCTGTCATACCCATCAGCTCCAGAATCGGATACCTAATTTCATTCCTGACAAAACCTTGAGATTTCTTATGATTATACCTGGGATAATCCCTCTTTAAATGCTCCTCAGACTGACGTATATAATACCTGAGTTTGCTGCTTCCTCCCTATGACTTTGACCACACACTATATGTACCCTGCACTATATCTATTTGACCAGATCTCCCCCTCACATAAAACCCTTTACCACCATCACCCTTTGCTTCTGTCATCTTCTGAAAACCTTGAGATTTCTTATGATTATACCTGGGACAATCCCTCTTTAAATGCTCCTCAGACTGACGTATATAAAACCTGAGTTTGCTGCTTCTTCCCTATGACTTTGACCACACACTATATGTACCCTGCACTATATCTATTTGACCAGATCTCCCCCTCACATACAACCCTTTACCACCATCACCCTTTGCTTCTGTCATCTTCTGAAGTTCCCTAGAATTAAGTGTCACAAGCATGTCTTCTAGCTTCAAAGTATCCCAACCATATAGCAAAGTCTCTACAAAATTATTGTAATACGATGGTAAAGATGTAAATAATAATAATGCCTGATCCTCATCTGATATAGCAGTATTTATAGCCGCTAAGTCACCTACCAGCTTGTGAAACTCATCAATATGTTCAGACTAACCTTAATGCATGTGAAAAGTATATAACTTCTTCTTCAACTATAAACGATTTGCTAAAGACTTTGTCATGTATAAAGTCTCAAACTTTTTCAAAATCCTCGCTTTAGTCGTCTCCTTGGTGATCTCCTGTAGGACCCGATCACCAAAACACAAGATCAATGCACTGTAAGCCTTTTTCTGAAGGAAATTATTGTATGTCGCTATTGTGGCTGCATGTAATTCCTTTAATGATGAAGCTAATCCTTGTTGTTCTAGCAAAGCCTTCATCCTTACCTGCCATAGCGCGAAGTCATTCTTCCCATCGAATTTCTCGGTGTCAAACTTGGTCTCCGTCATCTTTGTCCAAACCCTTTGTTTATTCTGATAACCTTGTGATATAAACCTCACAACACCAAACTAAACAAAGTACCCGTGTGTAAAAAACCCTTGATTTAAATTAATAAAAACTCTAAAATAATACCTTTTAGATATGATTAAAGCAAGTAAACAAATAAGTAAATAAACCCTTCTTTAATTACTTAACTTACTCACGTACACATGCATGTATAGCTAGAAGTTTACATGCATGTAACAAGAAAAAAACCAAGAACCTGGTTCTTTGTTCTTTGATGATATCCCGTCGAGAACCCAAAACGACACCGGAGACCTTTGTCGATCTTTAATTACCGAAAAACCAACAAACTTTGAACTTTCTTTACCTAGTGTCGACAACATCGACAACTCAAAAATCCAAGAACCTTGAATGTTTCTACACCTTGTCGCAAAACCGCGATAATCTAAACCTTTCAAGAAAGACCCTTGATGCTCGATCGAACACCAAGACCTGCTGTACAAAACCAAAATAGCATAAACCCTTGTCGATAAAAACCTTGCAAGAAATCTATTACTATAAACCCAAGTAACCCTTGCAACCTCGACAAGTCTTGAATTTCTTCACACGAAAACCCAAACAGCCCTTGATTTTCTTTATCCGAAAACTAAACAGCCCCTTTGAAACCTCTTTTGTCACAAAAACTTGGACAAAATCAAACACTCAAAATCACTTTTCAGCCAAGAACCTTTGTTGTGCAAGAAACAAGAAAAAAAGGGAAAAACAACGACACCTTTTTTTAAGCCCACTAACAAAAATCCCAAACAAACCCTTGTGTCACAACCTGTTTTAAAACCTGATTAATAGGAAAAAAACTTTTTATCGATGTGAGAGAACCTATAGAATAATTAAGTAATCAATAACACGCAAATAACAATGAAGAATACTAAAGAGAGAAAGAGGTTGGAAGGATGCTTCTAGTGAGAGAAAGTAAAGAGAAAATGGAATGTTAGATTATGTGATAAAAACAACCAACCAACACCCACTCCATGTGTAGAGAGTGTATTTATACAAAAGATAGGGGTCGGTCTAATAGGCTAAGTTCATGGGCTTTCCATGCGCTTTTCCTAAGCTGGCCTATCTAGTTTTCAAATATTACTTTATGAGCTATCTAAAGGTATAATGGAAGTGACCGACACTTCTCATGTTCCTAACAATCTCCCCCTAAGGGAGGTCACTCCATTTTTCAAAAACTTAAACCTAGCATACTATGCTCTGTCTTCATTCTTATGCTGGCGGACTTGTTTTCTTTACTTCATCTTATAAACATGATGTAGTGATCTTTGACTTTAGGCTAGAGATTGTTATGATAGGCTTGACTTGAATGTGAACTTGAACTTCTTTGAGATCATCAACCAAACATATTCTCTTATCATCATCTTGTGATCTTGTCACCATCTTGTGCACTTGTGACTTTTGGACCGACATGCTCATACTATTCTTGAAAGCTTGAATAAGACATATTTCTTGAAGATCTTGAACTATAACACTTCGTCACTTTGAGAAATACATTCGATATCAGAGTGACAGAAACTTATTTGAGATTCTTTGACTTTAACACTTTGTCACTTCAAGAAAGACGTACGGTATCATAGTAGCGGAAGTCTTGAAACATGTACTTGAGCTTTCCTGATGTCTTTACATATGTCGGTCGAGTATGAGCATGTGGTATTGGCTTTGACTTGTCATCGGGAAACTGCTACCACCGTCAGGAAATCTGCATAATTGGTTAGTGATAAACAACATATATGGATGAAAGTATCTTTATCACTTCGTCAAATACGGTTGTAACAACCACGGTTCCCCGTTACTTAGTATAAATACTGCTTGTGATCAGGTAGAATTCCGAAGAATCTCCTTTATAAGGTTTCGCAGCTGCACTAGCCGTTCTCATTATCAGAGCGTCTCAAAGCAGACAACACGGTAAGAGTGAACCGGTAAGTTACTATCTTCCCAATTAAGCCGTCAATTCGTGTTCAACTTTCCTATGCCCAGATACCCTTGTCAGGCTTCCTATGGATATAAGATAGAAAATTGATTTAGAGAATTAGTCGGTGTGTCAAGATGCAAACGGTTTTTATAAAACACCAACAATTTTACCTTTTTTAAAATTTATTCGTCAATTCATAAGCTGGACCGAATCGATATCCAGTATCACAAGTTTGATCCGTGTAGGATCTCATAAGTCACCTACCAAGAGCTTGTTTGATGTTGGCTCAAGCAGGATTTCCATCTTCACTGCGATAAATTTAAGAGTCACTTCGATGTTTTGGCAAAATCACAAGGATGTTGCATAGGACTCTTACATTATGACTTGTTTTCACAATTTGTAAGCAACAATTACATTTGGATAGTGTCCTAATGAGATTTATGGATGATCTCTTAGCTCTAGACTCAATAGTGTACTTTGGTTTTAGTGATCGGAGGCTGGAGCAGACTGCCACCTTTTCAATACCAACTAGCTCGGAGTGAGAAAGCTGATAGAAATGCGTGTAATCTCCATGAGAAATGCAACAGAAATCTTTTGAGAGATTTTGGGTGGCTAGAGAGGGTTGTGCATTGCATCACTGGGTCCATGATGTCAGTCTTCAATGTCATCAATCATCTTTGTGATTCTTAACAGCAGATGTATTGACCCAGTTTCTGCCTAATTGTAAGGAGGACTTCTTTCTTTTCACCCTTTATCTTAACTTTTCATTTTAATTCTTCAACTCCTTTAGTACTTACTAAGACTTCATAACTAGTACCTTGTTGGGTTTGTTCCAGTACTAGCTCTATATCAGTTGGCACTTTTCCCTTAATCTCACTTTACTCCTTTTTTCATACCTAAGGACTTCTACACTATCTAGTGGGATATCCCTAGGTAGATCCCTCTGGTTCTGGCTGGATCATGGGAATGAATACCTAAACTTAACCACCTTATAACTCCAATACAGTAATTTAAATGGTCGGTCTGTGGTACTTCCACATTTCAGCCAACACATAACCATTTGCTCCCCCTTTATATGTGCATTGATTAATCGAAAGACTTTAACACATATATGGGTTAGCGTACACTAAAGATCTTAAAATTTACATCTTTAGCCATATATTTTAATCACATTTTCTCCCCTTATCAAAAATGTCAAATCTCTTGATATTTTGAATATCAATTGATTCAAATATTCATGGTTTCAGGGAAAAAATGTCCAATTATTAACAAGCCGATTATTAGAACATTTTAATGCTCCCTCTCAAATTATGAGGGATTAATATGGTATTTGAGTGTGTTAATTTGAATTTTTTTGAAAATTCTTGAAAATTCACACTCAAATACTATATATATGCCTAATTATAGTCTTACACCACATATGTACATATTCACAAATTTATAATATACAAGAAATTGACCTTATATGGAGAGGGACACAATATGACAAAGTCATATTATCCGTTCAAGCAACCTGAGGTCTTTCCCGTATTCTCTTCCACCAACAAACTTCTCTAAATTCCGCATCAACCTCCTCTCATAAAGATGCTTGCTGATATCCTGAACCATAACCCGAGCCCTTCGTTTGTCTAATCTACTCCATTTCCTCTTTGGCAGATATTCCATCCTTATTCCCTTAGCAATATCATAAAGAGCAATCCGAACATCATTGAGCGTGCCATCACTAAATTTATGAAGTTCATCAGCGCGCATCAATTTATTTTTGTTGTTCTGGTCCTTGTATATCACTCTTTTAGGGTCTGAATATGCAGTGTATGTGGTCCTGTTCCTGAGATTTGACCTGAATGTGTCTGGCTTGGTAAGGTTGAGCTTCTTTTGGTAACTTTCGACACCTAATTGAAGATCTTCCACCTGCCTTTGAATGACAATCCGTCTGGCGAACATATGTAATGCCACATTCAAGTCATATCGTTCATCGATTGTGAGATTGGTCAGCTTCTGTGTGAGTCCCTCTTAGGAATAGATCTCTGCAGCCTATTATGGATGATAGCTAAACTGTATAAATACAACTGACTATGTAGAAACACTGATTATGAATATTATGTGTTAATGCAGAATCTTAACACAAGTACTAAGAAAAACAATGAATAACTAAATAATAACTTCTATTAATCTGCTTTGAATGATTACAGATTACTAACTAATAAGATATGATTTTTGCTATGAGATATCTTGATGTCGTATTTCTAACTATGCCAAGAGGGATCCTTTTATAAACTAAGGATAAACCCTAACAGGCTTACAAATCGCATACTTATCTTTTCCTAAGATATCTCATACATATCTCTTAAACGGTACTAACTATTTTCTACTAACGGTACTAACTAACTGATCAGTACTTAACACTTTGTACTGTCAGTACTAACTATAACTAACGGTACTAACTATTTGTACTATCGGTACTAAGTTAGGAAAACATAAATTCTAACATTAACCAAAACCGAAGACCCTATAAGATCCTGGAGCTGAACAAGTTGTTGGGCTTCTACTCCCCCTCTAACTTGGCGATGAAGGGAGAATTCAACATCTCCTTGAAGCTTGACATGTACTGAACATTCTTTGTTCTCTTCCAATGCATAAATACGGGGGAACATGTATCGAAGTTGCTGGTCTCCTAACCAGACGTCACTCTAAAACCGGGTATGCATCCCATTGCCCACTCTCCTCTTACAATGGGAAATCAAATCAACACCTCGACCCTTTAGAATATTAACTTCCTTAAGGATATTATTCCAAATCGAAGAAGTAGAAGAAGACAACTTCTGAATATTCGGGCCATGTATGGCTGAAATGACACGATACCACAAAGAGTTGTCATGAGAAATATACCGCCACACCCACTTGAACAACAAAGCCCTATTTAAGGCAAAAAAACTAGTGTGCTTACACTCTAAAAAACCTACTTAGAAACTTAAAAGGTTGGAAGATAATGGCCATAACTGCTAACTATATGATCCTTGATTTAATGTCTAAGAGGGAGTGGTACGGTGGGCTGGTAGCCTAGCGCCATGGCACCAGCTCAAGATTTCTTGGAGCCATCCATACCATCCTTTGGTTGGTAGCTTGTGGGCTGGTAGATACCAGCTCACGCGGTAAGTTTCTTTTCTTTTTTTTTGTCTTTTTTTTGTTGTATTTGTGTATTTAGTTGTATATGTGTGCACCCATGACATCACTTTTTGCCTATAGCATCACATTTTGTGATGCTAACGAGGGAGCCACAAAATGTTATGCCATAAGAAATTTGATGTCATAGCATTTTTACTGACGTGACATCACATTTTGACTTATAGCTTGAAGCCATGAGCCCACCGTACCTAAAACATTAGTGATTAGTCTAAACTTCTTTAGCAAGTTAAAAAAACGAACTAAAACTGTAGATATGTAAACTAAATGGTCAAAATTGGAGATCATCGATGGTTAAAGGACGATACTCGCATTGACTTTACTAAAAGTTGTGAAACCTCGACCCCAACTTTCAAAAGTCTTCCTCGACCCCTTCTTTTATATAAACCCCCCAACAAACATAATTATATATTCATTTCCATTATCATATCTTTTAGTCCTCTAAACCCTACAAA
>BQNB010064568.1:21455-35268 GCA_026074375.1 Tanacetum coccineum | reverse complement strand
TAGTCTACGCGATTTAGCTTAAACATCAAAATTAAAAGTAAACGCGTATCGGGCTAAAGTAAATTGTTGACATTAAAGAGTCGTACAATACGTGAAAATCAGAAATGTTACAGTGTGGTGTCGAATGTTTCAACAAACTCTGGATGGGAGTGCGAGAGGATGGTTTGAGAACCTCTCGCAAGGAAGCATCGATGGATGGGTGGAACTCAGGCAGCAGTTCACAACCAGATTTTTGACAAGAAGAGCATGCTTCAAAGACCCAACAGAAATAACCAAGATTGTAAGAAAGGCCAACGAAACTCTTGTGGCTTTCAAGGAAAGATGGATTGTGGAAACAGGCTTCATGGCGGGTGTTCCAGAGGTCATGAGGATATCCTCATTAATGGATGCACACAGGTGTCCAGAGCTAGCCAATCGGTACTCCGACAAAGTACCGAAGATGGTCGATGAGATGATGACTAGGGTGGACGACTTTGTAAGGTCAGTAGAAGCGTTCGCGAGCATGAAACTCCCCAAAGGAGAAGCATCAGAGGTCGTCAGAAAGTCGATAGGTCCCGTCAACAGAAGGGAAGATCGGTTCCACAGGGGAGGTTATGGAGCTGACAGACGAAGAAACGAAGGGAGGAACACCTTTAACCACAGAGACGGATTGGCACCAGGCCGAACCCAAACCCCGTACCAAACCCAGAGGGACTAGGGGATTCATCCCAAGTTCAACCTTAACTCGCTTACCAAATTGCTGAGGGAAATATTGATCTCGGAGCCCCAACTGAACCTACAGCCACCGAAGCCGATGCAACTTCCTCCCAAAAAGGAAAACCAAGACAGATACTGTGACTATCACGGAGAAAAAGGACACTACACCAACGACTGCTTTCAGCTGAGAAAGCAATTAGAAATAGCCCTAGAGTCGGGAAGGCTAAACCACCTAATCAAGGATGTTAGACAGAGGGGGCGAGGAAACACGAAAGGGAGAGAGACAAGAAAAGACAAGGTCATAAATATATTAGAAGCGGTCATGGAAGGGTACTTGGTTCGAAGGGTATACGTAGACCAAGGGGCGTTGGTTCAGGTGATGTTCGAGCATTCCTTCGAAAACCTAAGCCCCGCTATAAAGTCACGACTGAGGAGCACCTAAATAGATTTGGTAGGTTTTGCAGGAGGTGTGGTAAAACCGCTGGGAAAAATTGAGTTGGAAGTGGTATTCGGAGACGGAGGTTTGTTTAGAACGGTGATGATCAATTTCACCATGGTACGGGCTCCTTCACCTTACAACGTCATCTTTGGCAGGACGGGTTTAAGAGCTCTCCGGGCAGTATCGTCAACAATACATTCCATGGTAAAGTTCCCCACACCTAGGGGGTTGCAACATTGACCACTCGTCCAGCCATCATCTCTGAGTGCCGGATGATAGAAAGGAAGCAAATGGTAGAACAAGAAGCTAGCAAGAATGACGGTCAAGAGAACGAAGTCCGGGAGAGATTGGACCGGACAGAGGAAACGTTGGTCAACCCCGCGTATCCGGACCAACTAGTGGCAATAGGGGGAAACCTATCGGAACAATGCAAGAATCGGCTCAGGACCTTGCTAAAGAACAGTATGGACGTTTTCGCATGGGAACCAGCCGATATGACGGGGGTACCTAGAAGAATCATAGAACATGTCCTAAATGTTAATCCATCGATAGAGCCTGTTGCACAAAAAAGAAAGGTAATGGCGGCGGACCGAACCCAGATTGTAAGCAAGGAAGTGGAAGAATGGGTTAGTGCGGGGATAGTCCGACCAGTGAGATACCCTACATGGATATCAAACCCGGTACTAGTAAAGAAAAGCGATGGAACTTGGAGGATGTGCATCGATTTTAAAAATGCCAACTCAGCATGCCCAAAAGATTATTATCCCCTCCCGGATATTGGTGGAAAAATAAAGGCGGTCGTCGGATTCAGATACAAATGCTTCCTCGATGCATATAAAGGATACCATCAAATACAGATGGCATCGGATGACGAAGAAAAAACGGCGTTTTACACAGATCAGGGCACGTACTGCTACACGAAGATGCCATTCGGGCTTAAAAACACTGGGGCCACCTATCAAAGGTTAGTGGATACAGCCTTCCAATCTCATATCGGAAGGAACCTGGAGGCCTACGTGGACGACATGGTCATCAAAAGCAATGACAAGAAAATTCTGATCGAGGATATCGCCGAGACTTTCGACAACCTCCGAAGGATCAACATGAAGTTAAACCTTAAGAAATATTCGTTTGGGTTTGAAGAAGGAAAATTCTTGGGGTACATGGTTACCTCCGAGAGGATCCGGGCCAACCCGAAGAAGACCAAGGCGATAGCCGATATGCAATCTCCTCAGACATTAAAAGAAATGCAGAGCTTGAGTGGGAAATTGGTTGCGCTGAAAAGGTTCCTGTCACGGTCTGCTAAAAAGTCATTACCTTTCTTCGAAACTCTGATAGATATAACGAAGGAGAACAAAGATGAATACCGGTGGACGAAAAACGCAGAAAAGGCATTCCAGGAGATGAAAAAAGTCATAGTAGAGTTGTCGCTGCTGACCACCCCAGTAAAGGAGGAAACGTTGTACGTATATGTAGCGGCGGCAACGGAGGCCGTGAGTGCCGTACTAGTAGCCGAAAGAAAAGGGAGACAATGTCCCATACACTACGTAAGCAGGACGTTGAACGAAGCTGAGCGGAACTACTCCCCCATTGGAAAAACTGGCCCTGTCGTTATTACACACATCTAGAATATTACGGAGATATTTCGAAGCTCATCCCATCAAAGTCATAACGGATCAGCCACTCAAGCTGATATTAAATAAAGCTCAGGCATCAGGAAAGCTTACCAAGTATTCGGTGGAACTAGGAGCGTATAATATAACTTACGAACCTAGAAGCGCTATGAAAGGACAAGTTTTAGCGGATTTCTTGTCAGAAGCACCGGTAGGAACACCCGCCGAGGAATTCTATCGGTTACCGGCCAAGCCCCCAAACAAAGATGAAGTGGAAAAATGGACCCTCTTCACGGATGGGGCGTCGAACAGCAAAGGCTCCGGAGCCGGTCTAGTCCTTATCAGTCCTAGCGGAGTAGAATTTACATACGCTCTTCGGTTGAATTTTGCTAGCACGAACAACGAGGCGAAATACGAGGCCCTGCTCGCAGGGCTCCGCATGGCAAAAAAGATGAAGGTTCGAAACATAGACGTGAAGGTAGATTCGAAGCTAGTGGAAAATCAGATTAATAGAGGTTACGCGGCAAGCAACACCAGCATGATTAAGTATCTGGCCACCGCAAAAAAGTGTATAACAGAGTTCGAAACTTTCGCCATCCAAAACATACCCAGAAATTCAAATCAAAAGGCCGACATTTTGAGCAAGCTGGCCACTATCGCATTCGACCACCTCACAAAGAAGGTCTTGGTAGAAGTACTAGCCGAACGATCCACGGAACAAAAAGAAGTAGGGGCAATTGTAGAGGAAGAAGAAGACAACTGGATGACACCTATCGTACATTGTCTGGTCGACGGCGTGTGGTCGATAGACAAAAGCGAAAGAAGAACGCTTAGAATGAAAATTAACCAGTACGTGCTGGAAGAGGGTGTGCTCTTCAAAAAGGGATACTTGGTGCCAATGCTAAGGTGCGTGGGCTCTCTGCAAGCTTTTTTTTGGGTAAAAGGGAATTTATACCCCGGTAAAATATATTACACCAAAAAAACATTTAAGTACAATGAAATGTGACTGAGAGATCCACATGGGATCGTGCGGAATGCACGTCGGGGCAAGATCGGTGGTCGCCAAAGCCATAAGACAAGGATATTATTGGCCAACCATGCACAGGGACGCTAGAAATATGACGCAAAAATGTGATTCATGTCAGGTGCATGCTCTGGTACCGAGGTGTCCCAAAACGCTGATGACTTCAATCATGTCCCCATGGCCGTTTTACCAATGGGGAATGGACATCCTCGGCCCCCTACCCCAAGCAGCTGGAAAAATAAAATTCATCATCGTAGCCATCGATTACTTCACGAAATGGATCGAAGCAAAACCGTTGGCCAAGATTACCGAAAAGGACGTCAAGAAGTTTGTATGGGAGAACATCGTGTGCCGGTTTGGACTACCTTGGATAATAGTCATGGATAACGGAACCCAGTTTGTCAATGATCCATTCAAAGGATGGTGCGAGAGCATGCACATCAAATAGATGAACACGGCGGTGGCTCACCCATAGGCAAACGGTCTGGTGGAAAGGGCCAACAAGAGCTTGATGGAAGGAATCAAGGCTAGGTTAGGAAGGGAGAAGGCCGGATGGGTCGACGAGCTACCTAACGTACTTTGGGCCCATCGTACCTCCCTAAAGCAAAGTAACGGTGAAACGCCCTTCAGTCTCACTTATGGAAGTGAGGTCGTAATACCAGCAGAAATAGGAATGCCCACACACCGAACAATGATGATCAGGGGAGGGGAGAACGAGGACGAAATGCGTTTGAACATGGACCTCCTGCAGGAAAGAAGAGAAGCTGCAGCAATAAGAGAGGAAAAGTATAAGACCAAGATGGAACAATATTATAATTAGAAGGTAAGGCTAATGTCGTTCAAGCCGGACGAGTACGTGTTCTAAAGAAACGAAGCCAGTAGAGTGGAAGACCAAGGCAAGTTGGGCCCGAAGTGGGAAGGACCCTACAGGGTCACGGAAGCATACCAGAATGGCTCCTATAAGTTGCAAACAATGGAAGGGAAGGAGGTGCCGCGGACATGGCACGTCATTAACCTTAGAAAATGCTATGAATAGTAGTTATTGTGTTTAGAATTCCGATGACTTAATGAATGATCAATGTAATGACTATTTAACGATTAAATGAAGATTTCCCCCCAAGAATAGGAGAGAAACAATTTTCCCCGAAAGCACAAAGGATAGACATAATGAATTTGTGGTTCCGGAATGGGAATAGCTACCCCAAACCGATTCAAGTGACCAGTGCATGTCCCATTAATATCCCAGAAAGTGTCTTACACTCCGGATGAGTCCAAGAGCCAATGGCCAAGTGACGTACCCGCTCCCGAAGCGCAAGACGCTTCGGATGAGCCCAAGAGCCAATGGCCAAGTGGCGTACTTTACACGGAGCAAAAGATGCTCCGGATGAGTCCAAGAGCCAATGCCCAAGTGACATACTTGACCCGGAGCAAAAAGATGCTCCGGATGAGTCCAAGAGCCAATGGCCAAGTGACGTATTTTACCCGAAATAGAAGATGCACCGGATGAGTCCAAGAGCCAATGGCCAAGTGACGTACTTGACCCGGAGCAAAAAGATGCTTCGGATGAGTCCAAGAGCCAATGGCCAAGTGACGTATTTTGCCCGAAACAAAAGATGCTCCGGATGAGTCCAAGAGCCAATGGCCAAGTGACGTACTTTACCCGGAGCAAAAGATGCTCTGGATGAGTCCAAGAGCCAATGGCCAAGTGACATACTTTACCCAGAGCAAAAGATGCCCCGGATGAGTCCAAGAGCCAATGGCCAAGTGACGTATTCTGCCCGGAGCGAAAGATGTTGCATACATGAACTAGTCGATAACCGAGTAACACACATACATACATAAACAACAACGATATAAAAGAAAAATAAACTAGTCGGTGAATCAATTTACATCAACAGGAGCAAGTTACAAAAGGGAAGCAAGTATATGGTGCGCTTCCGTACAAACCACGGGCTCCACAAATCTAGTTTTAACTAATACATTACAAACCATAAAAAGGATGAAAGCCAGCCTCCTACTGTGCGTCCTCAGCTCTAGCAGCGTTACCGCTCAGAGTAGCCCCGGTCCCTTCTGGCCACATGTTCTGTAAATCTCCCAATGAAAGCCGGAAGGACTCAGTTAACTTCTCCACATAAGGATAATTCTTGACAAAGAGGGAGTCAAACTCAGAAATAAAGGTGTCCTTGCAAGCTGGATCATAGTCGACAGCAGTAGCCAAGAACGCTTCAGCCTCTTCCTCCGATAAAACCGCCTTCACACCCTCGGACCATCCAACGGCAATGGCCATGTTAAAGACAATAGTCAAACTCGTCTTTATACTCATTGCTGGATAAAAGTTGTTGGAAGACAGTGGGAAGCAGTTGTGGAACATAGTTGTGCCTAACAATCTCAGCCTGACTAAGGTCCACTGTCAGACGTTCTAAGTCACTTCGCAAGCTGCTAATAGAACTTTGGGCCGAAGTCAAGGAAGATGTTTTAGAAGCAAGATCCTCTTCCAGCTGTTTGATGCACTCTTCTTGCTCTCGATTCTTGTCCAGAAGATCATCTTTTTCCTTCTTCGCAACAACAAGCTTTTCCACAAGAGCCGCTTCCTTGCCGGCACAACCAAGGTGTTCTTTCTGAAGACTTTTATGGTCATCCGCCAGCTTATTCCTGCCCCGGACAACATCAACTAATTGGTTCTGAGTATCTGTCAGTCTGTCCGAAACAGTCTCGCAGGGGCGGTGAGTGTCATACAAATCCGAGTAATCATCGTTCAGTGCTTCATACCGCTGGAGGAGGTCAATTTGAGCTAATGCCCCCCGACCAAGTTCAAACCACGCACGCTGAAGAGCCTGATGATCATTCAAACGGCTCTGTTAAGCGCGAACGGCTAGAGTGGCGAGGTGTACCATCATGTCACAGCAGGACTCTGCATCATTCAAAATGGAGTTGGTGGTTAGATTCCAAGCCGGGACAAAGAGGGATAGTTGGGCCGCATCTCCCCGAAGGGAACTACCTGTGCCAGAAAACAAAAAACTATTTAGGTCTTAAAAAAAAGGGAGGTGGTTAGATGCGTGGTTATTTAGTAAGGGGAAAGAAACGAACCGATAGTGTCACCACCAGGATTTCGCTGGGGAAACGCTAGACGGGTCGATCCTCCAGAAAAAGAGCTCACCACATGACCTAGAATAAAGCAAAGTTAGCTCGAAGGAAGGAAGAAAGAAAAAGATGGTAGAAAGACAGTAAAGAACTTATCGGAAGAACCAGAAGCATGTTGGTGACCCCGTCCATCGCGTTCGTCATGCTGTGGTCTACCAGAATGAACTGGGGTATCTTCAGTAGAGTGGATCGAATGTTGAGACTCGGAATGGTGAACAGCAGGAGGAGAATTAGCTTCGGTGCCATCGTCAACACTGTCAAAATGATGGTCCGTTTCGTCCTCCTCATGCCTAGCGGACTCTGAGGCCAAGTCACCTCAGCCAAGGGCGGGGTTAGTTTGATCAGGGATGATTGTGTTGAGAGGAGAAGCGGAATGATGTGTGTCGGAACCAGTATGAATGGAATCATCCTCTTCAGTATCGTCTAGAGCAAAGGATAAAGTAGCTCCTTTCTTCTTCTTCGAAGGACGGGAGGCCCTCTCGGCAGCAGCTCTTTTGCCAGCAGCTTTATCCTTGGCAGCCTGGGTCTTCCGTTTTGCCGCCAGGACCCTCTCATTCTTAACTTCAACAACCTTTTGATGATCAGACTTCGCGGGAATTTGAGCTCCGGAAGGTAAAGGGGGAGTAGTATGCTGCGGAATGGCCTCATTTGCTGTAAGGGCCGATCCCTTACCGACACGAACACCTCCGGCCATAGGAAACTTAAGGAATTGAGCCATGATGGTAGCAACTGTAAAAGAACGAATAAAATAAGTGAGAAGGAGGCACAACAGTCAAATAACAAACGAATAACGACAGTACAATAACGTTACCATTCCCTTCACCATCTTTAAAAACTGGATGGTGCCCCACATACTTCCATATGGTCGTAAGGCCAATCACGTATAGCATGGCCGGATGAACAAGACAAAGGTCCACCACATGCTCACACAGACGACAAATGTCCGCAGCTCGGACGCTGGTAGGAGGAGGATCTGCCACACTAGAATCTTGATGCCTCCAGGGCATGGCATTCGGAACAGCAAGGCGGACGATAGGAAAAAAACGATCCTTCCAGTGCTTCAGGCTCGTACAAAACTTGTTGAAAATCTTGCCCTGACCCCCCTTTCCCGAATGACGCTCGAAGGAAAACCAGTGCCCATGTTTGTTGAGTTTGTAAAAGGCATGGAACAGATTGATGGAGGGATTTATCTTTAAGCTACGGCAATAAACCTCGAACATAGTCACTCGATTCAAGCCTAACGGAACTAGTTGGGAGATATGTACACGGAAATGTTTAATAATGCTGAGGAGAAAGGTAGAAAAGGAACCCTAACTCCCGACAGCTCTAGATACTGATCATATATACCTATCTTATCCTGCGGCAATCTATTTATAGTCAGGTCGGAAGGAGGAACGCAAGGATGAAGGTCGGTGGGAATGGCATACTCCGTGACAAGGTTGTTGACCTCGTCGGGAGTCAAGACGGAAGTATAAACATGCGTATCGAATTTCAGGATGATAGATTCGCCAGCAGGTTGAGACCCAGAAGACATGTAGGGCAGGGAAAAAGGGAAGGTGAAAAGAGTAAACGATAAGAGGATGGAACGCACCTGAAGCAAGAAGAATCCAAAGAATGAGCCTAAAGAGAGAATTTCAGTAAGAATATGAAACTGCAAAAAAAGCGGGGCGAATGAGGTATTTATAGGTGGGTAAATAGGTAACCGAAAAGTCTAGACACGACTAGGGCTGACGTGGCGAGATCCCAGCCGTCCAAAAAAGACACCTGGCCACACGTAGCGCAACATAAATAGTAAAGCAAAACCTCTCCCGTTCCGAGATCCCACGTTCAACAAAGGAAATGTCTTCACGCTTTCCTATCGGAACTCTATAAAGAACATATACATACGAAACACGAGAATGGATTAAGTATCATGCAATCACCTAACAAGCTGATCACATAATATTAGGGGGACATGACGACGGAGGTACCCGAAAGGTCCGCCGGAAGATACCTCCGATAGGATTTTCGATAAGACCTCCTGACGATAACCAAAGCAACTCAAGGACCGCTCATGCTCCTGAATTCATGGAATCGTGTCCCCAAGATTCCATCTGACACCTGACAAAAGGTACTAGGCATAACTCACAGTCCTATGCCCTAAAGTATAAATACAATGTGAAAACAGTGTTTGTACTGTTACTTCAGTGTGTATAAATACCTTGTATTTAAGACACCCTAATTCAATCAATTGGAAACCAATCACTACACTTTTACTTACATTTAATCTATCAGAATATCCCGCAACTCATCCTCACGCCGAAGCTTGGTCTTGGGACTCCCCCAAGACGAGGCTAACGCTTTGTCGTATACGTTTTAGGAACTCAGAGGACTCCGGCTCACTCGGAACCGAATTGACCTCTAGGGTGCGAAGATTTACTTCAACAAGATAAGAATTTATAAGGTGGGTAAAATAATCATTTGTGGATGCTGAGAGATAAAAAAAAGAAACAGCCTTTATATATATTGGTCTTACTCCATAGGCTTCTTAGTGAAAGTTGGGGCCCACACATGTTAGCACTCGACCTAACAAATAAAAAAGAAACAGCCCCTCTTCAATATCCAAAAGCAGGAAGTCATCATATTCCTTAACATCTTTCCTTAGCTTTGCCAGTTCTGATTTATCACAGGTTTTACCAATGATGAACCTGAAGGATAGGCCTGCGAAATCTTCCAATCTGCGTAACGTTCCATCAAAGCAATCGTTAACTTTCGTGAAACACAAAAAAATTAGAGTAGATGATATACATTCCATCTAATAAAGTACGCAATGGGTACAAAAAAAGTGAAGCACTAATATTGTGGAATTGTGAACCCTGACAATATAGATATCATTGTTATATGCTTGGCCACTTTACTCCAAATATGATTCATCAATATTCAATTGAACGAAGATCTTCACAAATGAGGAATTATGATTTTGCATACTATGTTAAGATCAGATCGATTGCACGACTTAATTATCTAGTTCTTGAGTTAGGGACTTTCATTATATTGTTAGACCGGGTATATTACGTCATCGATCACATGATATCACATTCCCAACCACATATAGCAAGCATTAGAGGGATGTTTCGGATAACATATTTTCAACACTAGGTTAACGTGCATAGTTATTCAAGCCGGGAGATATCACTTCTATAAACATAACTGCTTTGAAATCCAACTTGAATTATAAGGCCAGCTCTTGTCAAGTAGTATGTTTTATAATAAGGATTGACCTGTCAATTTCATAATGATTGATGAAAATTATTACTTAACATTTGCGTATTAGTAACACAAATAACTCACCGCACAAGCTTAATACAATTACTATCAACAATGAAACCACATGGAAAAAGAAACTACCATTAACCAACATGGAGTGAAAGCATGCTTGAACAAACTTTTCTTACACAGAAAAAATATAAGAACATATAGTACATCAGGAAATGAGTGAATTGGAAAAACGCGTAATTACATCAGAATCTCACTTTCGACCAAAAAAAGAAGAAACTCAAGTAACATCATGACTTTTGAACCTAGCTACAAGTTGTGTTGTTCATTTGTATGTGTGCTGCTTCTGGGCTCTGCCACCCTTTTTATCCTGATCGATCACAAACCTTTACCAACTTGTGGTTTCGTATCACTACTGGTTCCAGATGATTGATGTTCACTATCGTGTGCAGCATATGAATAAGCGAGGATTAATGCTCGAATAACAGTTGACATTCCTATAAAGCTCCATAACCACTTCCTTTTCCCCTTTTTCAGTTCTCCTGGACTTCGTGTCACCTCTATAAACAAGTAATCGATCAACTGTCAAAAAGCAATTAAGCAATCTGGTAAATGTGATTGGGCAGATGTCAACATTCTGATTGTAATGAGGTCAAATAAAACTTATTGGAAAACTAGTTATATATTATAACAAACCCGAATCAGAAGATTTTGTTGGCTCTGAATGATTGTCATGTACATAATTTTGATCACTATCCGCTTGAGGGAATTGCGCGACACTAAGAGGCATTCTGTAACAATTAAAGCAAAAGAAACCTCATTGGTACTCTAACTACAAATACGACAATACTAATAATCATTTCATCTATAGAGATCCATAAAAGGTTAATCACCTAGCACTGTTAGTCTGTTGTAGCACATGAATTTGGACGTTATCATACTGACGCTGGCAATTATGTAAAAACAAACATCAGCTATGAGAATTTGTAACCAAATATTGCACAGCACATAATTCACTAAAACTAAGAGATCACCTGAGAAACATACTCTTCCAGTGAGAAATTCTTATATAGCCCCCACGAAGTGTTTCCTAATCCATCATTCTCTATAAAATGATTCACATAATATCAGATGACCACTATGTAAAGAGAAGCAAAATCATGATCTAATATAACACCAACTGGTCATTTATCAACAGAAGCTTAAGTTAGCAATAAAGATAAGAACATATGAAAACTATGGCAAGTTAGATATATCATTCCGTGTCATAGTTATAATTTTGCTGATATCTTGAGTATCATATATATGGAAACAATTTGAAGACTAGCTATAAAAAATCGCATAAATGGTTTCATCAACGATAAGTTGCTATTCTTTTGTGCATAAATGATTAAGCATAAGTAATAAGTACAAGCATTTAATACCGAACATATGTAAATACAAACCAGAATCACGAGAAGAATGCATGCCCTGGACATCATATTGATCCATAACCTCTTGAGGGAATCGCGCGAAATTAGGATTCATTCTGTAAACAATTAAACCAAAGAAACCTTATTGATACTCCAAATACGTACATATACACTAAATAAGAAGCCCCTTGATCATTAAAAAGACACATTAGAAACAATCACCTAGCACTGTTTGTGTGTGGTTGCACAAGTGTCTCGACATTGTTACGTTCACGCTGAAAATCATATAAAAACACATCAAATATGAGAAATTGGAAGACAAGTTTCCACAAGACTTAATTACGCGAAACTAAGAGATTACCTCAGCGTTGATGAAACCATTTATGCGATTTTTTATAGCTAGTCTTCAAACCTCAACACCAACGGGCCTCTGGTCTAATGGTATGGAGGTTTTACCCTCCTAGGCAAGGTCTCAAGTTCGAGTCTTGTCTAGGGCGATAAGGGTTTCTTCCCGCGTGCGTAAAGGGAAGGATGTCATTGCCTTCTGGGCTGGACCCAACCTGGTTGTGTGGGCTCGCTACGCCTTCTGGGCTAGGGGCCATGTAGCCACAATTGTCGTTCAAAAAAAAAGAGATTACCTCAGCAGCATATTCTCCAGGTGAGAAATTAGCATTGAATGCCCCCTATGAACCGTCTAGTAATGTAGTATTTTTTTGGGTAAAAGGGACAATACCCCGGTAAATTATATTAATACCCAATGCCAATAAGTACAAATGGAATGTGACTGAGTGTCACATTAACCTCAAGCATACAGCTTGAACAGCCATTTCGAATGACATGCCATTCGAATTACAAAATTACAAAGCAAATAACACCACTAGGAAAGAACCACCTAATGGTACAAAGACAAAAGGAAAATACAATCATCTAAAGATAGAATTAGGTAAATCCCATAACCTAGCATAAAGCACTCCCTCTGTTGTGCGTTTGAAAGCACACGACAACAGCTTCATACGAACCGAAGAAGAGATACACGCAACAACCTGATCAATGGACCTCTTCGACTTCTTGAAAAGCCTCCAGTTACGCTCTTGCCAAATAAAATACGCTGAAGCCGCAACAACTAACTTGGCAATAACAACATGAGTAGTCTTGCGCCTTGCAATACCACCAAAATGATCGACAATATCATATATATTATGAGAAACTCGACCAAGACCAGCCTTCACTTTCATACGACTCCAAACCGAATTAGCAAAGGGACAAATAAAGAAAAGATGTTCATGTGAATCCGGGGTAGCTTCACAAAGAGGACACGTAGATCCCAACACATTCGAATAGTCCCATATACTAACACGATCCTGCGTTTTCAATTTATGGTTGATAATTAACCACAAGTTGAAAGCATGCCTAGTAATGTAGTATTAGTCTCTATAAAAAGTTAAAAACCATTAAATACATAACAAATAAGTTAAGTACACGGTATAAGAAAAGGAGAGAAATCCATCATGTAACAATAATAGAGTTTCTTGGTCAATTTGAAACAGAACACCGTATTAATACAGATAGTACAAATTCATCAGTGAAAAATAACAGAACCAAGAATCCAAAAAGAGGGAAATTAATAATGATCAGATACAATCAATGCTTTCGTGAACATAACAACATTCAATAATTAACGCACAAAAAAATTCCAGAAAAAGATGGCGAAACGCAATCAAGATTCCAAAATATTTCTTATTATCAATATAGAAACTAAAATTAATAAGAAAATATTGATAAAGTAGCCAACTTGAATAATGAAAATGTAAAGATAAAAACATGCTTTAAACAAAAAAAACAAGCGGATTATATCAGTAATGATTTTCACATAACCACATTATTAGACGATTCTTGTAAAGAATGTCAGGGCAATTCATTAACACGAAAAAGATCCAAAAGCACAATCATGACAACAAATCCTTACGTGGTATCGAGATAGAAACAAGAACCAACTTTAATAAAAATGTGAAGAACTGAACATAAACATACCTAGTAGTTCTTTAGCGGCTTTATTAAGATCCATTGAGTTCAAGAAAGCCTGGGTTTTTACAACTATTAACCATTAAAGATCACGAGTACGCAGCGGAAAAGACAGATCACGTATAGAATATGTAATTAACAAGGGTTCAAGAAAGTGTGTACTTTTTAGCGATTAACGAATACACCGTCTTGAATATACGCGTGTGTATAA
>BQNB010064568.1:0-15061 GCA_026074375.1 Tanacetum coccineum | reverse complement strand
TTAAATTGAGAAGAAAAAAAGATGGGTACCTTTAATTGACATTGGACCTAAGATGAGTACCTTTTTATGCGATTTGCCCTTTTCCGAAAAACCCTTTTATTTTCTCACAAGTCAAACTTAAAATAAAACAACATAAACACAAAACTAATACATATAACACTTATTTCAAAAGAAACACTTAACAATTAAGTCATGCAAATATCCATTATGATCCTAATTATCTAATAATTAAAACATGTATATATTCATATAAGGCTCCTTCGTCCTAAAAACTCCGGCCACATCCATCGATATAATCGATTGCGTAAGCCATATACAAATATATACCACATAGCACATAAAATTTAAGCAACTTTTAGGCCCCATTAAGACATAGCTAAGGTCTTCCCTAGCTTTTAAAGTCGTGGATCGAAACCACATAAATTTAATGTCTATGTTTTAATTCTTGATCATCATATTTGCATAAAACCTTTAACAATTAACAAGATTTATATCATATATCCCTCCATGATAAATTGCATGTATTTATCATGGACGCCGAATTAACAATTAATTATAAACATAAACCCGATCAAGTAACAATTAAACGCATCAAGTTTTATTTATAAAATTTCATACAACCTAGAATTCGTCTAATTAATTTTATAACCAATAAAAATTGAATCTTGATGCACAAAGATCGAATCTTTATGCATAAAACGCCCAAAGGGCTTAAAAAATTAATCAAGAACCCTAATTATTTGTCCAATTTTATTCCTTGTAACTACAAATTCATATACGATGGCTCGTGATGCCACTGTTGGGTTTTTACAACTATTAACCATTAAAGATCACGAGTACGCAGCGGAAAAGACAGATCACGTATAGAATATGTAATTAACAAGGGTTCAAGAAAGTGTGTACCTTTTAGCAATTAACGAATACACCGTCTTGAATATACGCGTGTGTATAATATAAATACCACGCTAAATCAAACAAGTTACCAAAGTAGATAACCTCTATGGTGTGCATACACTACACGTCACCGAGATACGTTAGGATGCTAGTCATTCCTTCACGAATAAAACAACTCAACACCATGTTCTTGTTTTGTTTTAAACCTTGCGTCATACGATCGAATCTCGGAAGGAGATTAAATATAAATCGTAGGAAAAGGAATATCTATGTCATATGATGCATAGATATGAATCTCTATCATGCATGCATACATGATCTTAATTCTGTTTGTCAAACAACAAATATATCTACGATTGACTTTTAGGGATATATAATATATATATATCGTGTAGCCCAATTTATGAAAGTTAGGGAGTATATATAACCCAATGACTTGGTCTCCAAGTTATAATACAACACCTCCTTAAGTTTCATTAATTGACACTCTCCTCCCTTATACTTTTTTAGTTTCGACCGGTCACAACCAACACCCCACAGGTTTGGTTTTTGTACTAACAAGTCCTTCACTTGTTAATATCTATTAATTAAATATAACGTCTAACGTTTATAATTAGCGACCGTTTAATATTTCGTGAAACATATTAATATAATTAATATACAATAAATATATGAATTACATTAATAAGCGTATCCTCTGTGTATACGTGTGTGCCCCCATAGGCTCACATATTTCCAGCCGTATATTTATTTATGATGTGGACATATCCCAACAACAGCAAGAGTAAAGAATGTGTTTTTCGATTGAGAATATAGAAGAATGTAACTAAAAAACTCAAATGAAAACTGATCAGCAGATGCAAATGAGAATTAATGTATGTGTTTATTTTCGAAAGTGTACGTGAAGTGATATTGCCATGCAAAGTTCGTTGCAAATTATGGAGGGATTGAGTTGTGGTTGTAATAAGATAATAACGGTTTTTCTATAACCTTTAATTGATAAAAATATTAACGTCTGATATTGGTATGTGTTTAATTACACATACCTTTTACCTTTAAAAACGAGCTAAAATAACCAAAAACGGACTTAAAATGCCAAATATATGCTTGTTTTGCTAATTGTGTTGTGCAGGAACGGATATCTAAGAAAAAGACGAAAAACGAAGCCAAAACGACAAAACCGGACACGGAATGGAAAAGCGTGGAAAAGACACAGTCAAGTCCAAGCCCAAGTGTAGAAAAGTCAACCCAAGTCAACCCCGACAAACCCGAAGCCAAAAGTCAAGAAAAACAAGTTTAGGGACTAAACTTGTTAAATCCCTAAACTTATTTAAAGAAGAAAAGGAAGAAAATAAAGAGAAGGGGCAAAACTGCCAATTTGGAAAAGTTAAACCACAAGGGGTTAATTTGCCAAGTCCCGAAACCTTTGATAACACAAGGACGTGTACTGCAAACTCTATATACACCTTGAGGGACGAATTGTGTTAAACTCCCAAACCTTCACCCCAAACTCGAACTACTGTACATCTTCTCCATCAATTTCCCGCCCAAAATCAAACCCCACCTTTGTCACCTCGTTGACTCCCCAACAAGCCTCCAAAAACTTCACCATCCTTAACCCCACCCCCCCACATGGCTTTTGCCATGTTGGCAATCCAAATCCCCTCAAAATCATCAATGGTTCTTATAACTCGACTTGGGCACAAAGGCAAATGGAGGGCCAGGATTGTTTTTGTCTACACTCTCACAACAAACACAAGGTGTTTTTGTGTCTACAAAGTAACACACCAGCAAGAAGACAAGAAGACCAAGGAGGAACCCTAGCTCATTTTTTTTTTTACTATTTAAGCATTGTAAGCCATTGGTGCTAAGGAGTGTTAGTTTTTAGAAGAGTTAGTTTTATTTTAAAGTGTAATTTTTCAGTTTTAAGTTTTCAAGAAGTGTAACTCCTTTAAGCTTTTATGTACTTGTGGTTTTAATGAAAGTTAAGTTTTAAAATTTCACATTGTTTTTCAAGTGCTTGTTTGTTTTAAGCTAACTCTCAGGCTAAATTTAAGCTACCTGACAACCTGTTTTAAACTGAAATACAAATTTAAGAAATTCAAAAGATAAAAAAAGCTACTGTTGGATTAAGCAAGTATGGATGAATGAGCAATATTGGAAGGCTCATTGGGTTTGCTTAGTTTAAGCTTATTTATAAGCTTTGGGTAAGTTTAGAGCTTATTAGGTTTCAAAAATCCTGTTTGAGCAAGGATTAAAGGTATGATTTCCTTTTAAATTTTACCTCAGTTACTGTAGCATTGCTTATTAGCTTATTTTTAGCTTATTAATGTTCTTTTGTGCTTATTGGTGTTTATTTAAGCTTAAGTATGCCTTGTAGTTGAATTTCTTTCACTTACATGCAATTTGCTTAAAACTGCCTAATTTAGCTTATTTTAGTCATTAGCTTATTATCCCTTTTAAGTGCTTATTTGTTTTGCTTTTCACTTTTTTATTGTTTAATAGTGCATAAGTAGTAGTAGTCTTTTAAAAATTTTAGTTTAATTTAGCTTTTATAGGTTTAAAAATCACTTTTAGAAATTAAGGGGGTGTTTGGGTTAAGTGTAAAAACGGGTCAAAATGGTTTGGAATGGGTTGGGGTCATAGAGTTAGATTTAGCTTAAGTATTTGAGCTTATTTGACAGCTTAAAATAAGCTGTCAAATTAAGCCCTTGTTTTTAGCTTAGTTTTCCCCTGGTGCTAAGGGGTTATCTTTAAGCCTTCTTTTCTAGCTTTTTAGTGAACTTAAGCCCAAGCTTTTGGCTTTTCTTAAGAGCCAATAAGCTCTTTGATAAACCCTCTTTGTTTCAGACCTTAAGAATCCCTTCTTGTTGCTTATTTTTGAGCCAAAAGTGTGACTCTAAGCTTAAATTTCACACCAACAGTACTAACTCCCAAGGTTAGTACTGCTGTGTGCATAAGCCAATTTCTAGCTTATTTGTTCTTAGTAGCTCACTTTGATAGTTTGTTAAGTTGTAAATGCTCATTTGCCTTTTTCATAGCTTATTTTGTGTTAACAGTTAAAGCCTTTTGCCTTTTAAGCTTAGTCAAGTTTTCTGTCAATATAAGCCCTTTTTAAGCTTATTTAGTGAATACATTTTAGTACTTAGTGCTTATTTAGGTTAGTTTAGGAACCCTTTTAAGCTTATTTTCTAAAACTTTAGCTTATTAGTGTTAATAGTTAAATGACTTAAGAATTTAAGCCTTTAAGCTTGCTTAAGCTTCTGTCCACCTTAGAAGCTCTTTTTAAGCTTATTTATAAGCTTTTAGAAAAAGTTGTAGTTTTAGAAATTGTTAAGCTCAAGGAGCTTAACAACTTTGGTTCACAAAGTTTTTCATAAAAAAAAAAGGAGACAAGGGGTGACCCGGGTGAGCAAGACTCGAACCCGGGCCTCTACCCTCGTACACCTCTCTTTTATACACAAGACTTACCGCTGCGCCCTTGGGACTTTTTCATTAAAGTCCCAAGTGGTTTTGTATTTAACCTTGTTTTCCACTATAAGCTATAAGCTGTTTAAGTTTATTTTCCGGGCTTATTTATATGCCAATCTTTGGTTTTCTTATTTTTTCGTAGGTTAGTTATAGGTAATCAAGTAATTTTAGTAAAATTTTCAGAATTTTTAAAAGTTGTTTAGTATTTTTTATAATTTAATTTAGTTAAAAGTTTAAAAACTTCATAAAAAATACAAAAATTATCAAAAAAATATTTTTCTTTTTTTAGAAAATTTTCTTTATCCATATATTTCGTAGGAAAAATACAAAAATTTTCGTAGGGTCATTTTTGTAACTTTTTGATTTTTAAAGAACGGGGCTCGGGTGCGGTTTTTGTCTTGACTCGTTTTTGGGCCAAACGACCTCCGTTTTCGGGTCAAACGACCTCCGTTTTCAGTCTAGTCTTTTTCATTCTTCGTTATTAGTCCCCTAGAGTAGTTTAGAAGTGAAAATTTCTTCGTAGGGTTAATTTTGAAGATTTTAGGTTTTTGACCCTTTGTTCGGGATTCGTGCTCTCGTTTTTTAGCTTAATTTCATAATTTTTAGGTTTTTCTTAATCGTTTTTTGGTTGTTATTGTTTAATTTAGCTTTCCACACTCTCAAATCATTTCTCTCTTTCAAACTCCAATCTTCCGACTGTATCGATTTTCCAGCACAGCCTCGTTGGGGATTAACGACCCGGGAAAATTCTATACTGCTCCCGGTTTTATTGATCATTGTTGTTTTTTCTAAATTATATATATTTATATATTTTATAATATATTATATATATATATTAAAGAAAATTTAACTAATCAGATATTTTCATAATTTTGTATACATACAAGATTTCACCAAATTTAAAACATTATGTCCATGCAATGATCGAATAGCATACATGCTATCTTTTTTATTTTATTTTCAAGTATTATGATAATTAATCACATGCATGATGCATATATGCATGTTGTTGTCTCGTGTACCATATTAGAGTTGGTAAATAAAATGTTCATCTTTTGGGTAAAGGGTTTCCCCGGTAAATATATTACATCAAAAAAGCATTGAAGTACAAAAGGTGTAGGTGAAGTCCTACAACCCTTCCCGTTACATGGGCACAACAATAACGCACAACCGTGCAAAAACCAAAACCGAAATAAGAATTACAGGCTATTCTTATGACAACCAAAGAAAGAAGCAAAAGCGACTTCCTAATTCTAAGCCATCAATGATGGCACCAACAACTCCTGAAAACAACACATCCATATCTAACACAAAAATGCGTAGACCTTGATAAAAAAGCTTGTTTTCAGTAGCATCTTCCAAATAGCTTCATAGCTAACTTCCATAAATATCAAACCAAGAGAATATGACATGTTCCAAGCTGCTCCCTTGCGTAGACCAGCCATAATAATACACGAACCCTCATCTTCATCACGCGCATGCAATGACCTATCAGCATCCATATGTATTGAGTAAACATAATTCAACAGCACTTTGAGAGCAAAACTACCCTAAACATCCCATATAGATGCAAGAACTTCCAAGAGGATAAAATCCCACGACGGTACAGGAGTACCTACATCATGTTACCGACCCAAACAGATGTTAAAAACAGCCATTAGATCATGTAGCATCCTAAATACTTCCCCATGAGTAACATACACAAATCCATGATGAAACCAAGCAATGAAACCCTAATTCACAAACATCTTGCCAAAGTAACACGTCTTGAAAACAATGTCTTCATGGCAGCGTATATTACCCAGCAAGAAACCCCAAGTGATCACCCCAATACGTCCTGTCAAGATTAGGAATTACGCAACCCAATCCTAACAATCTTCCATAATAATCATGTGGTACAAGGACATGACTAAACATGACCCCCACCAACACCCATCACTAACATACAGGTAGCGAGCAAGGAAAAAAAGACAATAACCCTAAACTTAAGGTTTTCAATTGATCTATCTAGTCCCAACCCATCACGACGCCAGCAGATTTAAAACCCCACCCATATTCTTCAAATGAATTGTATAAGAATGATACAAAAACCCTAAAATTATGGTTTCATCCCATCAAACTGTACCATGATCAGATCCTATATGAATAAGAACAAATGATCAAAACCAAGGTGATCGTACGAACCAACTAACAATAAAAACCCTAAAACAATTAATTCGAAACCCTAATTGAGCAAAACCCTAAATCATAGCGATCTAAGGACAATGAACAGCTAGAGGTGGAATTAAACGATCTAGGGTAAAACAAACGATCAAAACCCTAGATCATAACGATCTAGGGTTAATACGCATGAAAACCTAACAGCGAAAGGGTCGTGAATAACAGCGGTTGTAATAAGCCGCGCCTCCAAATCGAATCAATCCAAATCCCTACCATCAAATCCCATGACAAGGATTGATGATACGACCAATCACCCACATAAACCAGCCCGATAAAGAAGGTGTCAATGACAAAGCATCCTGACCGATATATGTCCCATCAAATCCTCAAGGAACCTCAAACCGTAGTTGTTTAAGACCCTTAGAACGATCATAGATGATAGATCTAGGAGTAATAACCAAGAGGAATTGAGTTATTTGCAATGAACGATTAAGGATTGATGGCGGCCTGAATCTCCTTTTTCTCTCCCCAAGGAGAGAGAAAAAACCCTTTTTTATCAATTTTATTAGGGGTTTCAAAATGTTCGTCTTATTGATTAAGTGGATAAATTCTTGGAACATATAAAGTAATAATGGAATTTAGCGACAGTTTTTCTGTCATAAAACCGTTGCTAATGAACCGTTACAATTGTAAAGACGCACTTAATCATTTTTTCTGGGGATTATTTACGTTAAAAGGGTGTTACTATGCGAACCATCGCGACTGTTCTGATCATGTCAGTTAGTGACGGTTTTTCTGTCGCTAAGTCGTCGCTAAAGCGTCACTATTTGCACCCTTTTGTGAACCAATCTGCCAATTTGAAGAGTCACGAGTTCCCCTATAAATAGGGACATCATTCCAATGTTTATCTCATTAAAAACATAAAAAATACTCTCCAAATCCATTTAAGTACACGGGATGAGGGTGAGTCCCACATCTCCGCTCGTTACATGGGCAAAGTTACTTCCTAAAAGGAAGGTACACAAAATGACTAGACAAAAGAAACATAACTTTATTTCTTCTTGCGACCTCTAACTCGGATATCCAGATTATCACATATAGCTTGAAGCTCTTGAGGAAGATCCTGACCTTCGTACATATCATCATCGTATGTGTCATCATCATAGTCACCATTACCATACGAATCCCTACATTGTTCCAGCAAACTTTGAGTGCCAAAACCTACCCTTTCTGAAGCCATAGAATGAGCTATATCATTATCAACTGATGCAACCTCATCTGCATTATCATAATCATCCGAAAACTCTACCTTCTTCAAAGGATTATCAACTTCATCCACAAGAGTAGCTTTCCCACTAGTAAGTAATTATTCAAACTTCTTGATTTTATCAATAATAGGAGTAGTCCTAGTACTACTATTATCAATATTCATAAAAGAGGATCCACTTGAAGTAGCCTTGTTATTTACCAAATTAGTAGTCCCCCTATTGGTACCTAATTCCACATCATTATCGACCGAATTAAGAGCTTCAAATGGATTTGAATTACTAACCTCAATAGTAGGTACCACATCTTTCTTCTTATTATCGCTAGAGCTAGCAGTAGCTTTTTGGGAACATGTCTATATTCTTTCTGAGGTTTAAAACCTATTTTCGGACCAACCGGAACACCTCGAGAAGTTTGACTAGGCTTCCTCAAAGTCTTCTTCTCACCAACACCTGTATTCTACGGACATTCCCTCTATGAATACTGTCCAAAACCATTTACAGTAGCAAACTAGGAGGTTCCACTCACACTAAAACATCGGACTCATACTATTATAAAGCCCTCCCCAATAATTTTAGGCATAGCCACAACGATGTTATCTTTCAACTCCACATCAGCTCGAAGCTCAATCATAACTCTAGCATAGCTTGACCTACCCCAAGATTGCATGCACATATCAGATGTATAAGAGTCAAGCATTAGAGGAGTACCCAGTTTAGTAGCAATGACACTCAATCCATCCTCACTGAAGGCCGTAATAGGTACATCATGGAGTTTAACCCAAATTGGAATAGTACTAATGTAACAATTCACATTTTTACATCTTTTACGTCAATAAATATCCAACTAATTATTTTAAACTTTTACGCGTTCACTTTTAATTTTTAACGTTTAGTTAAATCGCATAAACTAAAAATCAACATTCAACGTAAACGGGCATCAAACAAATAAAAGTTTACGTCAAACAAGTGCTATATTATTTTTACGAAGATAATTTATGACTTTTCACTTTTTATTTTTATTCGTTACGTAAAACGACTACGTTTCGCAATAAATCACATTTATGCATGCATGTAAACCCATAAACCCATCTACACTTTAACAAATACCCACATAAGGTTGGAAATCCTTTCTCAGTCCAAGAATGGACATTACAAGCAACAAATTGCTACTAGTCTACTTCCTACATAAGAATGACATGCCATTATTATGACTACCAAAATAAGAACCAACAAGATAATAACCATCCGTAGTAGCCCATATGTTCTTATCAACACTTCTATATTGGCAAACGAGATCCACTTCAGATGAAAAAGAACCCTAAAACAACGAGCAAGAATAGATCTGAACTATACCAATAACTCAAAATAGCCGTCGGGCTAACTTACGTATAACAAACCATAGCCAAACATATATGTTTACCAATCATGCTCAACATATATTGGCTAACTTCCTGATGAAAATAGATGAAACGAGTAGATCAAGAATGTAGCACCATCATCATCATCACGTAGACTCCAAATCTGTTAAAAAAACCCTTCCTCATATTGCACCAGCCCAGGTACGATACAAGTTAGAGTAATGCAAATCAAGATCGAGAACAGATCCGAGCGATTACAAAGACTTCCAATAACCAAACCGGCTAACTTCCATATCAGCGTACAAAAGAAACAAACCAGCATGCGTAGTGGCACCCATGTAAACCCATCAACCCATCTATACTTCAACAAATACCCAATCTATACTTCAACAAATACCCACCCTTATACCCAATACTCAAAAAGTATACCACTTCTACCCTAATAATACTAACTAGCCATGTCTATCCATAACACTCATGAACTAAAATCAAATGCTCCACTAACTCCACTTTACCTTAAACTATACTATCCTTTACCCTTTGTAAGATGGCCACCTTCTTGTCCTTTTTTGAACATAAACACACGGCAAGGTGCAAGAATAAGCAACCATGAGCATGCCTTTCTTATGTCTCTTTCCATCAAGTCCTTATTTGTCTACCTATTTTTTGTTTAATAATTCATGTTTTTTATTCCTATATAAAGACATATTATAATACCCCAAACTATAAAATAAAGTAACAATAACTAAAAGTAACATCATTATTAGTGTTTAAGTGCAAATAAAACTAAAGTCCTTATTAGTATTAATGCAAGTAAACAATATATAGAATAAATTAAATATAAATATAAAAATATGAGATAAAGATTTCAAATAGTCATGCACGTGAGTTACTGGGTCAGCATGATACTCGGTCCATTCTCTACATCCCAGATTTTTTGAATACTCTGTTAAACCACAAATCTCTTATATACATGCCTTCCTTATTCTCTTTTTATAAATCTCAAAAGCAAATTAAACCAATCAAAATTGTTCTCTACAAAGATATAAGGGTTGAAGGCTGTTAGTTTGGGGCTGCGATCGTGCCTTGAGTTTGTGTACAGAAGTTCGGTTTCTTTTGTTATAGTTCGAGTTATGTTCGGGTTTTTGGTTCGTGGTCGAAATTGGTTTTGGTTCGTGTGGGAATAAGGTTTTGTGGTCCTGAGTGGTTCTTTAGCTGATCGTGTACATCGGGTATTGGGTTCGGTTGTGCCTCGTTTATCTTTAGCGTCCATTTTCTTGTCGGCTTTGATCCCTTCACGTTATCCTTGAGGTAATACTTGAACCATAGGTTAATACGTTATATGCACTGATCATAAGTCACCCCTGATATATGCTAATCTAATACACACGTATATAAATATATAAGAAATCGTCATTAACAATGAATCGAGGCGTGTACGTAATGATCTTAAAAAAATTGAAGGGCATGGATTATATTGCAAGCTTACTATTGTTGAACAAACAAGTCTATTTTATTGTCTTTTACACTTTTGTTACCTTGATGAGTGATTATAAGAGAGTTCCAAACATCTTTAGCAGTTTGACACATAAAAATCCTTTCATACTCCTTTTTTGGCAAAGCATTATATAAGACCATTTTTGCCTCATCATTTTTAGAAAGCATCTTTTTATTTTCTTCTTTTAACTTATCATACGGTGTAGTTTCATTCTTACCGGTTACCAAATTTGTAACCGTAGGAATGTAATCACCATTAATTATATGCCAAAGATCAATATCTTTAGACTTCACATAAGTATTAAATCTATTTTTCCAATAGATAAAGCAATTAGCTTCAAAGAGAGGTGGTCTTTGCATAGATTGACCTTCTTTGTAGTTTTCCAAATCCATTTGATCGTTTAAAGATTTAAAATATAATATATTTTTAAAAACTTTAGTAACCTTGCTCTTGATGCCAATTGTGGAAAACTAAAAGGGAGGGAGGGATGTTGAATAGTTTTTTTTTGGGTAAAGGGTTACCCCGGTAAAAATGTATTAATCACAGCAAAATAAGTACAATGGAATGTGACTGAGTGTCACAATTACCTCAAGCAAAGCTTGAACTTCTATCTAAAACCGGACGTGACATGCCATAAGCGGATTACAAACATCAAAAAAACAGATTCTAGGCTAAATACCATATAATCTAAAGTTTGAAGGCATCTTCCATAACGCGAGCATTCTAGTTACCCTCGCGGTGTTTTTAAATCTGAAGGAGACAAGCTTGAGACGAACCGTCACAATAATCAAATCTCTAATTTCCTTCGGAGATCTTCTAGTTCCTTTGAACAATCTATTATTTCTCTCACACCAAATGAAATAAGAGGCGGAAGCAAAAATTAACTTTCCCACAACCACCTGTATCGTACGTTTGTGTGCCCTAGTTTGAAACCAATTAGTAATGTCATGAAGCAAAGGACGAACAGATTCCATTTCCGCATAAACACGAACTAAACTCCAAATCTTTGCAGCAAAAGAACACTCAAAAAAGAGGTGTTCGTGAGAATCCATATGGTTTTGACAGAAAACGCACCTTAACGAGCTTATATCAACAGATGGGCCAACATCCCAAGGTCGCAACATGTCTTGAGTTTTCAAACATCTCCGCATGACTATCCATAAATGAAATGCATGTTGTGGGATACAATGCGTAAACCAAACAGTTTTATACCAAGAGACCTCATCACCACGAGGTCTAAGAGATTCCCATGCAAGCTTGACAAAAAAAATCAGCCATATTGCCATGCACATCCCGCCATTGGATACGATCATTTTGATTAACAAGGGTTGGAGCTGCAATGGACATCAGGTTGGGAGCTTTAGCTAGCCATGAAAGAGGCCAATTCCATGTACCATTTGTCATAAGATCAACAACTTTCGATTGAATAGAAAACCCTTCCCTAGTAATATCACGTAGAGTAAGGAAACGATTCAACGGACTTTGAGAACACCACATATCATACCACAAAGAGGTACTCAAATCATTTCCTATGCGAACCCACAAAAACGGTTTGATAACCTCACGAAGTTGAGGGTTGAATAGTTTTACCGATTAAATTTATGTTTTGAAAATTATAGATCGAGTTTATTGAAATTAATGATATTGATTGATATACAAGATAAGAAATGAATATAAAATACAAGTAAAGTAAAGTAAGAGTTAAAAGAGGTAGAACCGGGACACAAGTATTTATAGTGGTTCGGCTACAAGGACACCTTCCTTGCCCTACTCCACTCCCCGAGTCACCTACTTGAGAGTTCATAAAACACTAGTGACCAATCTCCTTTATCTAGCGGAGAAGCCTCACAACGTTGCTTACACCTTTTTATTGTACAAAGCTAGATACCGGATTCTAACAAAGGTATAATCAACCCAACACTATCAACTCTTACAAGGATGGATGATGAAAGTACAATGAATGCAATGATATATAAGAATCAACAATATGATCTTGATATGATGTGGGAGACTAGCAACAATGTGACTTGAGCTTGATCGTCTCTTATGTAATTTCGGCAATTTCTTCTAGTAAGAAAGTTACCTACAAATGATAAATACAAAATGCTAGATCTGAAAGTTAGAGAGATATTTCAGAATATTAGAGAGATGTGAGAACCGTACCTTACTAGAAGGGTACCGCCTAGTGCAATTCAAGGGTACCGGGTTTTTACTGTAGCTCGGTTCCTGCGGTACCTTCCTAGAAGGGTACCGTCTAGTGTAATTCAAATGTACCGTGTCTCTGACAGGTAAATCTGAATTTTGATTGCCAAAACATCAAAAAATCTTGTGAAATCTTGTAGGATTTGTTCAAGATATGGGGAGATGATGATGTCACATATGATGTAAAAATATACATAATTTAAAAGTCTGAGTAAATATAAGTAATATGTATTGTGATGTGTGATATGTATTGGTAAGTTAGGAAGACTATTTGTATAAAACTTGTGCATTCTAATTTTTACTAGTAATGATTTAATGATTGTTATCGACAAAACACAAGAAGATCGTAATAAAGAAATAAACATTTTTACTGTTTATTTGTATTAACACAAATGACTTGTGAACGAGTCATACACTTTCTAAAGGCCCTAAAAATTGTCGACTCACCTCCCGTTTTATTGCGATGTGCTACTAGTCGAGATGTGTTCGTGTAAGATTATTGAAATGAATTTTACACTGTTTTTAGTAAGTAGGCTAATGAACACATTTTCAATCTCTTAGAAGCTGATATTAAAAAGGGTAAAGTTTAAACTTTTTTGATTTTTTTAACCTCTAACACATCTAAGAAATCATAAAAATCAAATAGTTTTTGAACACATAAAGTTTGAAATCTTTATCCCATTATTGATGTATATAGGCGAAACACAAAAGAGAATAAACCAAAAACTTTAAAGCTTAAACTCACACAAAAACACCACTAATCATCACATGGCGATTGATACCAATAATATATATATATATATATATATATATATATATATATGTGTGTGTGTGTGTCTATATATATATATATTTGTGTGTGTGTGTCTATATATATATATATATATATATATATATATATATATATGTGTGTGTGTGTGTGTGTGTGTGTGTGTGTGTGTGTGTGTGTGTGTGTGTGTGTGTGTGTGTGTGTGTGTGTGTAAAATTAAGATCAAATGAGAACTTTCTTAAAGTTATAAAAATTAGAACCACCCAAAATCTCACAAATGACACTCTCTTTAAAACAAAATAAAAACGTAATTAATTACAATTATTGTTAAAGATTTGATGGGGTTTCTTTGGAAATTGACCTAAACAAGGTGATACATTTTGATTCGACATGTAATGTGTATCAAGTTTTGGTATTGTGTACCAAGTTTTTAGCGGTTGATGTGTATTAGGTGTATCAATTTATGTATAAAAATTAGCTTTTTGAGATTTTAATATACATGTATCAAATTCTTAATTGTGTATCAGCAATCCGTTACTCATGTATGAGTTGGTTATTAGTCGGTTTAATGTTAATTTGTATTAATATTTTATATTGTGGTGTAACATTGCTAAAATGGTTATTTATCGATGTTTTAATGGTATTTTAGATTAGTTCTCATTTTTACAACTTTAAGTACGGGCGGGTTCGCTTCATAATAACATTGTAATAATTACCTTATACTTTAGCCAAACAAAACAAAGAAAACGACCAACCTACAAAAGACGCAAATAAACTAACATATGCATATACAATATCTACAATATCTATAAACTATATAGATGTCTTGACATCCCACTTCAAAACTGCAAGAGCACCACAACAAGGATGCAAAAATACCCTTGTGGAATCTGCATGGAAAGCAGAAGTGTGAGAACTCGTATTTTCTGAAGGTAATATTTTATTCAGATTTATTGCTCGTTTCATAAAATAATAGTTTTATATTATTTTTACTTGCCATGACAGTAAATATTGTCATTTTTCACCGTCTCGATTTCATTTATCCATTTCTTTTGATCAAGGAAGCCACGTGTCCACAAAATTATCCCGAATGAGATTTTATTTCATTTTTCATGATTTTCCATGTTTCCGTGAGTTTCGTCATTTTTGACTTAATTTACGTTTTTACCAAAAGTGTCGGGCTAGGAGCTAAATTAAATTATGAAAACTTTAAGTAAATTCAAGTTTTATAAAACTTTGCCATATTTTCTTTTTCTTCTTTTGGGGCCGGTCCAACATGCACCAACAACAATACATATCTTATTTTTTTTACCACCTTAAGTTAGTTACATTTTTACTTATATCCTTTCACCCAAAATTTTCACACAATTTCAAAGCAAAAAAAAATACTCCCTGCTTCTTCTCCCTCTCAAACTCACGCCACCACCATCACAAACACAAC
>BQNB010064567.1:0-35268 GCA_026074375.1 Tanacetum coccineum | reverse complement strand
ATTTTTTATGATTTTTTAAAGTTTTTAATGAAAATAAATGATTAAAAATACTAAATGAACTTTAAAAATTCTAGAAAAATGACAAAAAATAGCTTAAACTATTTAAATCCTAGGAAAAATAAACCCGATGTCACAGCTTATTAAATAAGCCGCGAAATAAGCTTAAACAGCTTTATATGCTTATTAGGCTAAAATGTGTATAAAGTTTTAATAATGCAAGAATCTTACGAAAAAGACCCAAGGGCACAGCGGTAAGGGGTGGTGTGTGGTGTGTTTATAAAAGGTTGAGGTGTTGAGGTCGGGGGTTCGAGTCTTGCTCACCCCCGACTTCCACTTCCTTTTTTTTGGTTTTTATAAAAAACTTAAAGAACAAAAGTTATTAAGCTTCTAAAGATAAGCAACTTTAATAAAAGCACTATAAGCTAAAACTCAAAAATAAGCTCTTTAAAAGCTTTTGAAAAAGTTGTTTTCAGAAAGTGCTTGTTAAGAGCTTAAAAGGTTGTTTTTACTTATAAGCTTGCATACAACTCATTTTAAGCTCAAATTTAAAAACAAAAACTGTCCTAGAAAGCTTATGATGTCTAGAAGCTAAAATGACAAGCTACTTTACCTATTAACACAGCTATAATACTTAAATTTAATGATAAAAAGTGCTAACTCAGAAACTTACTCTAAAAGCCCAAAAAGCAACTTAAGCTAAAAAGCTCAATAAGCTATTCCAAAGGCTGAGCTTTTGAAAACTAGACAAACCACATATAAGCTATAAATCTATTGCATAAAATCTACTTCTATAAGCTAAAAGTTTAAATTTAGAAACTAAGAACTAGTTACTACTGTTTTTGGTTTTTTAAAGATATTTTTTATGAACTTTAAAAGCTATTTTATCCTAAGAAATAAGAAAGAAATGTGAAAACAAGTTTTAAACTATCTTATCATATATCTAAACTAAAAGCTTATTCAATTTTAAAACCTAAAACCTAATTAAAACTAGCTTAAATTCAAATGAAAAGGCAGCAGTAGTAACTGTTGTTTTTACTACTGCTGATGCAATTGGTGAAATGGCAAAACCAATCTTGCAGGTGTCCTAAAGGAGCAAACCTGCAATACACACTCTAATTGAGTGTGTATGAACACTTAATAAGCACAATCAAAGCTTAGAAATGAGGCTTGGATCAAATTTTAACAAGCAAAGGCAAAGGAAAATTCCCCTGGTGCAAAGACAACAGACTAAGCTTAAACTTTTTATATTTTGAAATCTAACCTAAGAAAACAATCTTATTACTGATTAAAAGAAGAAATTAAAATGACTTAAGCAAAGATCAAAGCTCAGTTTGACTTTTAAGGGTCAAACAGCACTAAACCAAACACCCCTTTATACTTATGACATATTTCTTTTAAGCTTGAGATTTAAATCTAGTGGACAAAACTTTAATACCAGATACCAATTAGCTTATAACAAGCTTAACAAACATAAATCCAAAATCAATTAAGCTAGAATTAAGAATCTAAAAGCTAAGCTACTTATTTTTGGTTTTTAAGTGATATTAAGACAGTTTATGAAATACTAAAATTTAAGGTACCTAATGCTAAAAACAGATGAACAAATATCACATTTAGATTGAGACAATCACAAATAAGCTAACTAGAAAGCAGAATAAGCAAGCAATAAGCAAATAAGCAGATCTAACTAAGAAATTTTAAGACAAGGAAATTAAATGAAGAACTTACAAGCTGCCTTAGCAAAACAAAGGCACAAAGGCTCAAATGAGCTTATCTACTAGCTCTAGCTTATCCTTATGGATAAGCTAGTAAAAGTCCATAAAAGCTCATCCCTTGCTAGCTTTCCTCCAATATAGTCTCCTCACGCTGAAGCAAACCAATACAGTCTCCACACAATCTCGAAACACAGAGAAAACACGGGCTATACAACACACAGATGCAGAACAGACTAGTGAACTAACGCACTTATTCACCACACGCTAACATGAGTATTACTCTGACACTCCAAACAAATCAAAGAGACAAACACATTCACAATAGTCACATTAACACAATCTGCAACCAACATGGCGAGTCTCTACGTGTCAACATCTTAGATCACAGCACCACTCTGTACACAACATAAAGAACTTATTGGTCGATGAACTTCTTCATCTCACGACTCAAAAAGTCAACGTTGACATCTTTCAAAGTATACATATTCTTCTTGTCTCTCTGCGATACTCTTATGATATAATAGCTATCACATCACCATTAGCAAACTGAATAAGAGCTTGTATAAAAAAACGAACTCTTATACAACTCTTCTTCTGCGACAACACTCAACATCAAGCACTACAATTTTCTCTCAAGTGCTTTACAACCAAAAACATGAACAACCAATATATGAGTGATCTTCATCTGTACATACATGTTCCACACGCACACAAGTTATACTCTCTATTTACAAGAATCGTTATGTGCGCGAGTAAAGAACAACTAACTACCACAACTTTACTTAACACACAGCGACTCACACAATAAACACTCATAATCACCACACAACACAAAGCCCTATCTACAAATCACTATCAGCATACAAGACCACGACACCTCTACATAAGCCCCACTATATACCGAATTGACAGACTCAGACGCGAACTCAGCTTAGCCATCCTTATTAGTGAGAAGCCATATCTCCGTCTTATCACACATATCCTTACTACTCCACATACACGCCCTCTCCACATTACTTACGAGAGACGTGTGCACTTTTATACTATCTATAAAACAGCCATTCTACAAGTGCGTAACACTCATAACTTTTTAAAACACGATGCAAATCCACTCCTACACGTCCACACCTTCATAAACAATAAAAAATTAAAAGCTACACCTAACAATGAAATGCTCACATTAAAATTTGAACTATAGAGATCCAACAACCTTGCTGATATCAAAACTTCAAGAGAGCGAGCGTTGATACACAACACAATTGTACACTGCAGCACTTGGCAACGCACATGAGTAGGCAGAGGACGAGCACACAACATCGAGCGTCGGCTCTCTATATGCAACACAGGCGGAAAACTGTTTTTCTGTATCTATCACGTCTTATCAGTTATGGTATGAGATAGTAGTAGCTCATCAGTGAATTCTTAGATTATAGTAGACGTCAGATTCACATTCACAACAGGCAATGGGATGTTCCAGGCTCCGTTATATCATACGAAAAACACAGTCACTTAACAATGGACATGTCAAAGATGCTGAGTACGATAGATGACATGATGAGTTAAGTTGTTTTATGTGATTCACCTATCAGTTGTTTGAGTAGTGCAACTATCTAGATAATAAAATTGAGCAATTATGTAGTTTATTCTAGGATAGAGAGTAGGAATACAAGCTTGACTTCAAAACATTTAAATTATTATATGGAGTGATTGAATGTAGTGTTAAATTATGTTAATAGAGCTTAGTAACTGGTCTTTTGTACAGACATGAGATCATTTATAAGGGTGTGAGTGCGGCATGTTGTTTAGTTATACGACAGTATAGTAGTGTTGGTATGAGGCATAGTTTGATTGTGAGTTTGATTTAATATTTAATATAAATGATTTTATGTGGTTTGATGTGTTTTTTATTTATAGTAAAATAGTTATTAATATGTATATATAATTTTAGGTGTAATATGATTTTTGATACGTGAACTTAGTACTCATATCTTTTTTTTTCTATGAGGTATAACTTCCTTTTATTCAGTCGTTATGCTTCACCTCACGTATCTATCACTATTTTGAGCGGAAATTGGTGATTTAGATATGGGACGATGTGTATGTGTTAGAGGTCGTAGGATAGTTTTATCTAGAGATACACTGATCAGAGCACACTGGATATACACGCGCGTGCAATCTAGGGGGGAGGATGATTGGGGGATGCGGTAAGTGAGTACATAGGGATAGTATATTCTCACAGTCATATCATTTTATGTGATGTATTAGTGTGTAGAAGAGGATGTATAGGGTGTGGTGGTGTGTGGAGGCGCGGTGAGAGGAGCGAGAAGCTTAGCACGCTAATTTTAGCTAGCAGCTTATTGTTGAGACTACAGCGATCAGTCAAAATGTTCTTATTAGTTATCGCTGAGTAGGAAGGGGAGGCATACTGGTGGTGTGGGAGTAGTGTGTTGAATCTTTTGCAGCGATTTGCGATCGCAAGTCTGCAACGTGAAAGTATTTGGAGGTAGGGGTTCTATCAGAGTAGAACTGTAGGAGGTTCTGCAGTACATCTTAGGGTTTGGAGAGGATACCTTGTTATACAAGCTTAGATGATATGACACAGAACCACAGAATACGTTGGTTGTCTTGGTGGTATCTACTCTTATTATGTATTGTCTTGAGCAGATTCAGACACTTATCATCAAGAGAGTACAGCGAGGCACAGGCGAGTTTATTTTACTCATAGTGTGAAGAGTGTTACAGTGAATTATTTTGGTATTCTGTGTTGATGAGTGAGAGAGTTAAACAAGTAATTATATGACGTATCCTTCGAGATGGATTCACACTATAGTGTCTGGAGTTATGAGCGGCTCTTGTGGCAACACTCTGAGCAGATTTTGTCATTGCGTAGACATCAACTATTCCGCCTGTGTGGCATATTTACTATATCTAGCAGCTCCTGTGACGTGGAGCACTCTATGTGAATCTCTCATCTCTCACCCTTGTGATATCCGACGATAGTTCGTATTAATTAAGGCTTATGCGCACACCTTATGAGACATGCTTTCTGCCCTTTGGTTTAACTTTTGAGCCAAATTTGGCAGAATGGGCCCTTCTCTTTCTTTTCACTCTTATTTCTTCATTAAACAAGTTAGGATTTGGCAAATTAATCCCTCAAACTTATTTTTTTTTCTTCACTTGTTGACTTTTGATTTGTCTGGGTTGACTTGGGTTGACTTTTTCAGCTTTTTTTTGACTTGACTTGTCTTCACGCTTTTCCTTCCGTGGTCCGGTTTTGTCGTTTTGGCTTCGTTTTTCGTCCTTTCTTAGATATTCCGTCCTGCACAACACATTAGCAAAAAAGCATATATTTGCATTTTTAAGTCCGTTTTGTTATTTTTACTTGTTTTTAAAGATAAAAGGTCTCTTAGATGTATTTAAACACATACCAATGTTCTAATGTGTTGTTTGATTGATTTATGTTCTTCACTTCCTTATAATATGTCCGGCTAGATCCATTAGTATTTACTTATGATTGCATGAAACTTATTATGTAGATCTTTATTATGTTGCTTCTTGTGATGGATGTGCGCGTTAGGCTTTAGAAAACTAGCCATAAGATATTAAATTAGTTCTTCTAGTCTCTAGCGATGCATGGAATCTTATTACCAGACTTATATTTAAACCAAGGACACACACACCTCTCTAGCGCGAATAATACAGATAACTTCACACAACGAGACACCTTTCCAACCTCAGAGACCAAGTATGAGACACATTCCTCGATGATCACAACTGTTAATTACATTTACAGATTCGCACACTGTGTATAATGATTCATCGGATTCTCTTCATATAGATCTACTGTGTTTACTATTAATTGAGACTATATACAGCCTACCAGCGCAGCGGAAATCCATTGAGTGTTCTCATATAACTCTCACAACTAACTCTAACACAACACAAATGCAAGAAAATGAGCGCCGCTCCACCATGTCTACTTCTATCTCGAACGCAGAACGAAAATATAGCTATCACCTCACATCACACTTACAAAGGGTGACAAAGTGCACAAACTATATATCTCTTTTGAGAACACGACAATCTTATAGCAGATACATCGCATAGAACACCTAAGTAATACTTTTCCTCTACCTATTTACCCATATACAGATCTATATACAATCACCCTCTTCTGCGACTAAATCTATTCAGATCACAGAAATATTATCATACACTTATTATACACACTGTGACACTGATAATTAACGTGCAGACTCCCACACAAAACCTCCTCACTCTCACAAAACCTCTTAGTCACCATCTTTACACCCCTTGCTTCTACAACTAACAACACTCAAACATTTCTACAACTCTACTTCAAGACACATAACATCACTTAAACACACATTATATTAATTACATCTATATAACTTCTAGAGAGGTCACATTACATATCAACCTATCATTTTCTACCTCTTCTAGAGTTAAGAATGATTATTCATCAAACACAATCACCTGAATCTATGACATATAATTCTATCAAATCTCATGAGCAAATTCTCTGGATTTTGAGGTTGATACTTCGCCTAGGTGAGAATCTGAGTATTCAATAAGTTATGTTATGTATTTGCATGTACGATAAGAAAAGTACTTTGTGTTAGTAGCGAAACGAGCTTGAGTCGATGGAAATCGAGACTAGAGGAGAGTAATAGAGCGTATGCATAAGTGGTCTCGAGACGGTCAGATGGGGCGACGTACCGCGCTTCTGTATTCGCCTACTTCAACTGTCTCTCACGATACTACATGACAGATATCTCTCTTCCGAAGAGTGAAATCGAACAGAGAGTTCTCTATGAATTCTGTTAGGCTACATTGACAAGTTGTAACGTACCATATTGTAAACAATGATAGAAACATCTCTAAGAATTAAAATATTAAGAGGAGAACTCTAGCATTGATGGGGTCACAGTCTCGAGGTTGTCCTGTCCAATTGTCTGTGCACGTCTCAACTCTATCTATACAAAACAGAACTGAACACACATCTATAAGGTTTGTGTTTGTGAGAGGCGCAAAACTCATTCACAGAGAGATGTAGATAGGGGTCAGACTTAGCACAAGCTGGTCTAGATGGTTAGGAGTTTGAGTCCGTTATCTTAGAACATGAGTTATTTGGGTTCAATTTTCAGTGGATGTGTCGTGCTTGAGTTGAGGTGGTGGGTGTATTGTCGGGGATATTGATGTGTGTTATTTTTGAGGGAAAACTTATTGGTTAAGATGGTTGGTGGTTTTAGGATAATTATACTAATTATAAATCTTAACTAATGTGGTGATTAATATATTTGTAAATGAACGTATTTACTTAATCATGCATTACTCCTTATTATGTTTCTCCAAATTATGTTGCTTTGTCACCCTTGTAATGATCTGTGTAAGTATTTCCTAAGTCATGAACGAATTACACAAACCCGCCGTCTATGTAATATTCCGTTAAGGCAATGCACAAGTAAGGTAGTATGAAGACTATTACAAGGCCCCTAAGAGTACATTACATGCAATTAAAACACTTAAGAGGGATCAACCATATTAGGGGTAAGGTAGTATGAAGACTATTATCGATGGTATCCTTTTTACACACTCGTATTTTCCTAGACGCTATGCTTAATTTAAATATCTTATGGCTAGTTTTCTAAAGCCTAACGCGCACATCCATCACAAGAAGCAACATAATAAAGATCTACATAATAAGTTTCATGCAATCATAAGTAAATACTAATGGATCTAGCCGGACATATTATAAGGAAGTGAAGAACATAAATCAATCAAACAACACATAGACATTGGTAGTTTTAATTACACATACCTTTTATCTTTAAAAACAAGTAAATATGAACCAAAAACGGACTTTAAAAGCAAATATATGCTTGTGTTGCTAATGTGTTGTGCAGGAAACGGATATCTAAGAAAAGGACGAAAAACGAAGCCGAAAACGACAAAACCGGACACCTGAATGGAAAAGCTGAAAAGACAGGAAGTCCAGTCAAACAAAAAGCCTGAAAAAGACAAGCCCCAAGGACAACCCCGACAATCCAAAGTCAACAAAGTGAAGAAAAATTAAGTTTGATGGTTTAAAATTTGCCAAATCCGAAAACTTTTTAAATGAAGAAATAGAGAGAAAAAGAAAGAGAAGTGGCCCATTCTGCAATTTTGGCAAAGTAAAAATAACCACAAGGGCCAAAGCAGCCTAGTCAAAGACTTATAACTAACAAGACTTAACGGTGTAATATTTAAAAAAAAAAATCATATAACCCCAAAGGTATTATTGCCAACTCCCTGAATCTTTATAAAACAAGACGATGTGCAAACAAAACAAACACCATGAGGGGCCAAACTTGTTAAACACACAAACCTTCACCCAACTTTAAAACACTGTATATCTTCTTCAAAGCATTCCCGCCAAAACCCATACCCCACAACCTGTCGCTTTCCTCACCTACTGTTGTGAACTTCCATATACATCCAAACCCTTCACCATCCATAACCCCACCCCCCACATGGCTTTTGCCATGTTGGCAATCCAAACTCCCACCAAGTTCATCAATGGTTCTTATAACTTTTCTTGGGCACCAAGGGGAATGGAGGGCTCAGATTGTCTCTACACACCCACAACAAACACACAAGTCTTTTGTGTGTCTACAAGAAAGCACAACCTGCAAGAAGACGAAGACAGAAACCCTAGCTTGTGTTTTCTTATTTAAAGCATTGTAAGCCATTGAGGCACAAGATAGTATTTAGAAGATTAGTTTTAATTTTAAAGTGTAATTTTTCAGTTTTAGTTTTCAAGATGTGTAACTCCTTAAGTTTGTGTGTTACTTTTGGTATGAATGAAAGATTAAGTTTTAGAAAGTTTTCAAATGTTTTTCAAGTGTTGTTTGATTTAAGCCTATCTCCAATGCAAACTTAAGTTACCTTACAACCTGTTTTTAAACTGAAATACGAATTTTTGAAAATTTTAAAAAGAGTAAAATACTACCTGTTTGGATCAAGTAAGGATGAATAAGCAATATTGAGAAAGGCTTATTGGGATTGCTTAGTTTTAGCTTATTTATAAGCTTTGGGTAGGACTTTAGAGCTTAATAGGTTTCAAAAATCCTGTTTTGAGCAAAGGATTAAAGGTACATTCCCTTTTAAATTTTGCTTAAAAGTTACTGTAGCAATTGCTTATTAGCTCAATTTTAGCTTATTACTGTTCTTTTTTATGCTATTAGTGTTTATTTATGCTAAAGTATGCCTTGTAGTTGATTTTCTTTCACTAATATGCAATTTGCTTAAAACTGTCTAAAATAGCTTAAGTACTGTTCTAGCTTATTATCCATTTTAAGTGCTTATTTGTTTAGCTTTTAATCTTTTTATTGTTTAAAATTGCTTAAGTAGTGTTAGTCTTTTAAAAAGTTTAGTTTACTTCAGCTTTTATAGCTTAAAAGTCACTTTTAAGATATTAAGGGGGTGTTTGGGTTAACAATGAAAACGGGTCAAAAAGGAAGTGGTATGGGTTGTTGTCAAATTGGTAAACTTTGGCTTAAGTATTAAGCTTATTTGAGGCTGTTTTTAAAAGTTTTTAAGTTTGAAAAATGTTTTTCAAGGTTTTCTAAGTCACTTTTTGAAACTGTTGGATTTTAAGAAAGCCCAAAGTGCTTATTTGGATAAGCACTTGGATACTTGAAGTTGTGGTGTCAAAAGTGTGTCATTAGTGTGTTTAAAACAAGCTGACAAAATCCTATGAGTCACTTGACGTTTTGAGTCAAAACCACCAAAGTTTTAAGTGTCAGTTTTTAAAAGCTAAAAGTCCCTTTTTTCAAGAGTAAATTCAGCAATCTAAAATGGTATTTTGGAAGCTTAAAAATATGTGCACAAGTCCAATTTCCTATCTTTCTTCATCGGTTTCCAACTTTCTTTTTCATTTGAGCTTATTTGACAGCTTAAAATAAGCTGTCAAATTAAGCCCTTGTTTTAGCTTATTTTTCCCCTGTCTAGGGGTAAATTTAAGCCCTCTTTCTTGGCTTTTTTCAAGAACTGCTTAAGCCCAAGCTTTTGGCTTATTTTGAGAGCCAATAAACTCTTAGATAAGTACCCTTAATTTCAGTCCTTAAAAAGCCCTTTTGATAGCTTATTTTTATGAGACCCCAAAAAAGTGGACTCTAAGCCATTTCACACCAACAGTACTAACTTCCAAGGTTAGTACTGCTGTGTGCATAAGCCACTTTCTAGCTTATTGAGCTTATCCCACTTGCTCAAATTGTGTTCCTAATAGCTTATTTTGATAGTGTGTTAAGTTGTTGTGCTTATTTACCTTTTTCCTTGCTTATTTAGAGTCAACAGTTAGTAGCCTTTTTGCTTTTAAGCTTAGTTTAAGTTTCTGTCATATAAGCCCTCTCTCAGCTTATTAGGTGACCCAATTTAGACTCCCTAGTCTTATGTAGGAATAGGGTAATTAATTCATCTAGCTTATTCGCTCTAAGTTTAAGCTTTTAGTCTAAATGTCCCCAAGACTAAGAGCATTTAAGCCCTTAGTTCGCTAAGCTTATGTCGACTTAAAAAGGCCCATTTTAGCTATTCTTAGCTTTCTAGAAAAAGTTGAGTATCTGAAAGATGTTAACTCAATAAGTCTTAACAACTATTGGTTCACATAGTTTATCCAAAAAAAAAAGAAAGGAGACAAGGGGAGACCCGGGTGAGCAAAGACTCGAACACGGGACTCTACCCTCGTACGCCTCATCTTTTATACACTTACCGTGCGGCCGCATGGGGTACTTTTACCGTAAGTATCCCAAGGGCTTAGTATTTAAGGGCAAATTGGCTTGTAACCATAAGCTGTTTTACAGCTATTTTAGGGCTTATTTATAAAGTCAAATTTTCAGTTTCTCATTTTTCGTAGTAAGAATTTAGTGGTCTAGTATTTAGGAAAATTTCTAGAATTTTTAAAAAATCGTTTAGTATTTTTTACAATTTGAATTTAGTTTAAAAGTTTAAAAAATTCATTGAAAAAATTACAAAAATTATCAAAAAAAAATGATTTTTCTTTTAGAAAATTTTATTTAGTCATATATTTGTAGGAGAAAAATATAAAAATTTTCGTAGGTCATTTTTGAATATTTTGATTTTTAAAGAACGGGGCTCGGGTGCGGTTTTTGTCTTGACTCGTTTTTGGGTCAAACACCTCCGTTTTCAGTCTAGTCTTTTTCATTCTTCGTTATTAGTCCCCTAGAGTAGTTTAGAAGTAAAAAATTTCTTCGTAGGGTTAATTTTGAAGTTTTTAGGTTAATCCCCCTTTGTTACGGTGATATCTGCTCCATCTATTCTAGCTTAATTTCATAATTTTTAGGTTTTTCTTAATCGTTTTTGCTTGTTATTGTTTAATTTAGCTTTCCACACTCTCAAATCATTTCTCTCATTCAAACTCCAATCTTTCCGACCAATCGATTTACCAGGCACAAAAAGCTCGTTGGGATAACGACCCGAACAATACTATACAGCTCCAGGGTTTAAATGATTTGTTAAGTTTTTAAGACTTATATATATTATTATATTTTAATTATATGTATTATTTGTTGATAGAAAAAAACACAAATCACATTTTGCAAGTTTTTAGAGTTAGTGTTCAAATTCACAAAGTTTTCAGTTTTATATTTGATAGTTAGCACCAGGGCAGTTTATTAGTGTAAGTAAGTTTAGAATTTAGTTTCTTATAGCTCTCTAATGATCAAGTGTTGTTAATATAGCATTAGATTCATTTTGTCAATAGATTCAAAAGAGTTTCTAAAGTGTTAGTTTGGCCTGCATTCTTGCAATTTACCTATCACATCAGAACCAATTGCATCAGCAAGAATTAGCACTCTTTCAGTTCATTTTACTTGAAATCTTTGTGAAAACTTAGCTTATTTTTCTATAGAATCCTTTAGTACACATTTTAAGCTTCACATAGCAACTTTTAGTTTCAAATTTCATCCAATAATAAGCTAGGAATAAGCTAAAATTCAAAAAGCTAGTTTAAACACCACTTTCTGTAGCAGGAAACAAAGTGCTTATTTTCCAGCTTATTTAGTTGATAAAAGTAGAAAGTGTTTTCATTAAAGTTGTAGAGATTAAGCTAGTCTACAACTTTGTAGTTTTAAGTTTTTGCTGAATCTCATTTTTTTAATAAGCCAAAATAAGCCATAGCGTAGGGTCTGTTTGGTACTTTTCTAATAGTCAAGGGTTACCCGTTTTCACTATTGTGTAAATTGTTACTAGTTACCCCGCCTACCCTTCTCTTTCCTTTCTTACAGTTTCTACCCTGTCTTTTTAGTATAAATAAAATAGTTTTAAATTTTTAGAAATTAGTTTTATAAAATTAGGGTTTACATTTTAATTAATCAAATTAGTGTTCAATTGATTGTTAAAAATTAGGGCTTTTCATTTCATTGAATTTCTGCACCATTTTATCATTTTAAAACCATTTTTCTTTATTTTTCTCATTTTATTTGTATTTTCTAGGAATTAAAATAGATTTAAGTGATTTACTTTTTCTTAGAAAAATCATAAAAAATAGAAAAATAGTTGAAAAATTAAAATTCTTTTTGCAATAATTTTCTTTTTAAATCTAGTATTTTTAGGTATAAAATTTGTTAAAAGTCGTGCCTTAGATTTTAAATTCCAGTTTTAGCTCGCATTTTTACTTTTCGCGCATTTAAATTTCGAGTTAGTTAATTGTTTTTAATTCGTGCTATTATATTTTGTAGTGTAATCAATAATTCAAAAATTCCTTTATCATTCTTAACTCGAATCCGAATATTCCAAATTCTCAATTCACGATTTCGTTGGGACACGACCCGAGAAAAGTACTTCCCGGTAAAAATATACAAATTGTGTTTCTTTAGTGCGATTTATTACTTTATTTCTCTTGCTTGAGAAGTATTTTGGAAAGAATTCTTACGGGATTAATACTATAAGTATATAAATTTGTTTGCTCTTTGCTACACACCAGCAATCATCCCATAAACTTGAGCAGCACCATTTTCCACATCTTCACCTTCATGATCTGACCAGTTTAACATTGAATCAACAGACAAATATGGCTTGGTTTTCTGTCTTATCGCCAGCTCCTTAAAGTTGGGATGAGGAGTTACTTGCTTTAGAATCCAACTAGTTTCCTAGTACATTCCTCGCTAAGTGACCCAACTCTAATCATTGATAACATGTGACCTTCGTCTGCGGCAATTCCTTTGCAGTCACACTTTATGCAACGCTGTCCATGAGACTTATGTACCGACCCAGTACGCAATACCTCAACCAATTACTCCACCACAACCTGTGAGCAGTCTGGTCCTGAACAGCTGTGACAGAAGGTCCTGATGCACAATCTCCGTTAATCACCACGTCCGCCAGGAGCCCCTTCCTCGCTCGTGGCGCCACTCGCTGTAGCCGGGGGTGATGCATTTGCCTGATACGCTTCCCAAACCACGTATTCGCTAACCTCACACACTTTACCTCTCAACCAACCACACCCATACTCCCTATCCACCCTCACTGACCACCACCTTACCAACGTTTTTAACTGTAATCCCCTTACTACATCCACCACATCTATCACCTCCACCATCCCTCCCGATTCCTATTTCCCCACCACCCCAATCCTAACACCACCTTACAACTCCCAACCCCCCCATCCTTGTTATTAAATTTTCTTTCTCCCCAGCTTTCTTTTCAGTTCTGTTAATTCTAACAGAGAGCATTCTGCCAATTTGCCTTTTGATGTCTAATTTCCTCAAATCCAATTTCCTAATTTGATTCAAAAATCTTTATTATAAGTGGTCTGCTGTTGGGGATCCTTTCAGAACAAGGAATGGAGAATATTTTCCTCACATTGCTAGAAGCAGTATGACTTGATGACGTAGAAGTAAAGTGGTTGAATGGGTATTTGATCAGGATTTGACATCTTTGAATTTGTGCTCGCAGCTCAGCACTAATAAAAGCTGAAAGGGCTAAGAGCTGAAGTACCTCTTGAATCAGAACTTGAGCCACACTTCTACATCATTTCAAGAGTCCTAAGCTTGTTGTATAGTTCATCAAAAGCTTGATAATCAAGACCCACCCTTTGTTTTAAGAGTGATGGCACCTTTGTGGACAAAGAAGGTGGAAGTGCTCTAGAAGACACTTCATGATACATCTTCATTGTCTGGTCTTAGCTTTCATGTGATTGAGTTGACTCTATATCTTCTGAAAACTCGTCATAGCCCTTATGCAAACCCTCTGATTCAGTACCTTAAATTCTGAAAACTCTTGCTTTCGCATTGATTTCTTATTTTCTTAGACTCATCATTTCCTCCAACTCTGGCTTTGACAGTCCAGCCAAATATCTCTTGATCATATAGTTGGTGAAAATTAGCCATATGATCTTTCAGGGAAGAGACTGAAGCAATATAGTCTGTATCTTGCTTTTGTCAGCTGTCTCTTTGACAGCAATTTGTTCTTCAACAGTACAGGTGGAAGAATCATAATATTTCCTTTTGGATCTCTTTCCTGTCCTTTTCGTTTTTCCATTTTAGAAACCAATGTTCTACAAGTTGTGATCACTGTTTCATGATCCTCATACTCTATCTTCATGGCCTAGTCTCATATTCTTCCTTCTTTATGTAAGGAAATTTGGCATTTATTGTTTGAGACTGTGGTTGTGTGTATTGTTGGAGTTGCTAAGACTGAGTAGTGTATGAGGTTTGAGTGGTGATTTTGGAGACTCAAAGAAATGGTTCAGAAGTGATGTCTGCGAACACAGTTCAGTAGTTGATGCGGAAAGTGAAATGTAGATAATACTGGTGATGGCATAGGGTATGTTTGTGATGGATTTTGTGAGAATTGTTGAGGTTTTTAGTGAGCATGTATAGTGTAAAGTTTCTTTTAATAGAGGCCTCTTCCAGGGCTCTGAACCACTTGTAGGCCCAGCCCTAGATGGATCTTTACGCCTTGTTGATCGTTTTAGAGCACTGATGTAATCACAACGCAACTCTAAGAGAGGACTCTAACAAAGAAACATATTGTTTCTGGGGATATAACAAACAGAGTTTAAGAATTACTAAAACCTAATGATCCTCTATGGATCTTTTCTATTTGTAATAAACGTGTTTTTCTACAGAATTAATTTAGTAACATTCATCCAAGCCGGTAGGTTTCTCTAAATACACACAGAAACCCTAATAAATAACCCTAAACTAAAAGCTAAAGTGATAAGTTGTTATCACTTCCTCGGATTATCTCATGCATATCCCTTATCACTAACTAACTTTACTAACAACCCGGAGTAAGCATAATACTACGAGGACTAAATATTGTACTACCAGCAGGAATAACTTTTGTACTGCCAGTACTAACTATAATATTATCCTTACCAGTAGGAACTATACTACCAGTAGGAACTGTTTACTCTACCAGTAGGAACTACATACCTACTAGTAGTAACTCTCTATTACAAAATTCCTAACATTGTGTGTTTGAGAAACTTTAAAGAAAGCAAAGTAGTTTCGGTTTGTTTTGAAGTAAAAATCGGATAACATCAAGAACCTTTTAATATTGGTCAAATAACTAATGAAAACATGGACATAGTTGCTAGAATATTAGGTTTAGAATACTCATACGTTGTGGCTAGGGCTCACTACTTGGTTATAAACGATAAGGCATACATACGTTATATTGTGGTAAACTCAGCCCATGCGTGTAGCTTCTTTTAAGTACATAATTCGGCCACTAGACGGTAAGCACATATAACGGACGTAATTATTTTCATAAGTAGGACATGTAGGGAGTATATTGCCCCTGAAATCAATTGCTTTTGTCAAGAAAATAAAAAGTTATAAGATCTCAAAGTTTGCTTGTAAAACTGTCACGTTACCCTTCTTTTGCAATCAGTCAACGATTCATTTTCCTTGAATTAGTGGTGACGGTTGTCTGTAGCATGTGAAATAACGAACCAAGCTTGATAAATAGGTCCAAAGTTCTAGCTTCAAATTGGAATAGAATCACCCTTTTTCGTGTAGTCTTTGATCGCATATAAAGACCAAACAGTGACTCACACTAGACGCCATTGCTGAAGATTAAAACTCAGCGCAAGCTGAAAATGAAACACGGCATGTACACACTTTAGCCTCGTTTTTGACCACGATAACAACCTCGGCTCATTAAGCAAATAAAAGGGGAGTGTATCCCAGCTAGCCTAGTTTATAATGGGTTCCTTATTTTGTCTATGTTAAGTAAACAAAACCACAAATTGATCCGTAAAAACTATGTCCACGCTTTATCAGCTGTGAGCTGAAATAAGAGGTATTATTCCATTTTTCTAAGTATAAAACTGTCGTGGCAAGGCACTCACGTTTAGTCCAATTTTTAACTAGTTAAACGACCTTTCTAGACAAAACTTAAAAGGCTAACATTGTAGATGACCCAGCTGAGATTTCAAATGTGTTTTTAGTTTTCAATACCGTTAGATAACGAAACCGTAATTTAATTGTAAAACTCTACGACATCTCATGTTAAAACTTAGTAATATATACGTTTAACTCTAATAGTGAACGTCAACGTTTCGTCTAATTAATTAACATACTTAGAGACTAAACCGCGGCTGATCATAAGCTAATATTTTATAGTTTAGACGATCCTCGTTTCTTTAAAGTCGAAGTCGTAATCATTTACTTTATATTTTGACCTACGTGGACCAAATACCGTTGACCCATTTTAAAATGGAAATTGTTTTTCAAATATTCCATTATTTCAAATATATTTCAAGCACACACTGGAACGAGATTGCAAGTATTTATATTATTATTTTTCCGTTTAGTGAATATGTATTATTTTCATAGGTTGCGGATTGATTAAACTCTTTTGCATAATTTTCGTGCCACTCGACCCTTGCTTTCTACGTTATCATTACTTGATGTGAGTTTATTTAGTCCCCACTTTTATACCTTTTAAACATGGGTCGCAGTACCTTTAAATTTCAATATTATGAGTTTCGCTAAGTAGCTATAACCCACTATGCCTATCATCATGAACTGTTAATTGCATAAATGTAATTGTGAATTGCATTATGTGAGCGCGAATGTTATGAATAGATCTATTTGGAATTAACATCCCCGTTCGGGCAAGTAGCGCTTTCTAGTTTACCGGTTGGCCGGAAACAATAAATGTATACATTTGGGTGTCGTGGATGTTACGGATTAAATAATCCACATTGGCAAAGTTCTTTGTATGTATTTTGATTATACATACATTTGTTTAGCTTTGGTTCATGAGCTTAGTGTCATTTCGTTAATACATTTTTGTGATATTGTATTTGTTACTTTCTTACAGGGGAGGAAATCTTGCTATTATCCACTTTTATTAAACTTTATAAAACACTATAAATGATCAACATTATTGGGGGGGGGTTGACGGTTTTAAACTTGTTTTCTTAGGTCAATAGGTTCACAGTCTACGGATACATAGGCTGGTCACATTTGAAAGTCACTTAATCATAAGATTTGCATGCATTACATTTTGGAATATTGTTATGTTGAGAAATCTTTATTTTTCCAAGATAAACAAGTTAAGCCCATGAGCTTTTTGTATCAATCCATTTATGAAATCCAATGTATCTGTTTTTAAATGACCCCTATAATGGTCGTTCTCATATCTTGTGATATTGATCTATGAAGTAATACCCCTGTAACATCATATTCTGATGTGGCCCATTTTGGGGGTGTTATAGATTTTAGGTCATTTTTCAACGTTATTTATTTCACTATTTATTTTTAGTCTTGTACGCGTTGCTTTTAATTTTTGTCATATGGTTAAATCGCGTAAGCTAAAAATTATCATTCAACATAAACGGGCATCAAACAATTAAAGGTTTACGTCAAGCAAGTGTTAGATAATTATTTGGAGGATAATTATTAACTTTGCAAATTTTAATTTTATTGGTTACATAAAGTGTTTATGTTTCGCGATAAAATACATTTAGGTATTCACGAAACCACCAAAACTTATCTACGCTTCAACAAATACCCATTATTATACCCAATACTTAAAGTTTTATAAAAATTCACATATATTTATCATTGTAGCCGCGTTTAATGAACCTCAAACGAACTACACATTACAAGTATACTCTTTATACTTAACCTATACATCTTAAAACTTCAAGTATTACTAGGATTTCAACACAAAATATCAAAGACTCATCTAATCCTTTCCCCCTATTTTTTGGGCATAACCTACATAAAAGGGAACCAAGAGCACACAATGTAACCAACCAAGTTATTGGGAATCTATATTTTATGAGATAAAATAAATAAAAGAATGAAACATAAGGACTAAATCTAGCAGATTGGAATTCTATAAGCTAGTGGAGAATTATGGAAGATTTGGTCAAAGATATCAAAAGATGAAGATCTCCTTAAGAAGATAAAGATAACAGAAGATATTTTTTAATGTTTAAAAGATTTACTTGTTTATATCTTTATGTTAACTTCCTTTGTAAGTCATGATCTCTTTATATAAAGAGATCATAGACACATAGTTTTATTATCCAGAAAAGTGTATGTACACAAAAAAAACATGTGTGTGTGTTACTCCACGGGAAAATGTAGACGTCTAGTTTGTGTGGTGTAGCCTCAAGGATCTTATGAAACCTATTACAGTTTATTGATGTAACTGTTCTACTATTGATCAAAGTAGAATTAGGGCTTGGAGTGAATGATAATGATGAAAAACCTTATTGATGATAAAATTGTTCTTATGTTTAATTCCGCTGTGCATATATGTTATTGTCTTTGTTATCATGATCCTAGATAAGGTCTAAACAACCTCGAGCTATAAACGATCAAAGAACCTATCAGGTTATTAGGTTCCACAATTGGTATCAGAGCTTGAGGGCTCTTGATCTAGGATCTACAAGGTTTTTGAAGAAACCCTAAAACTTTAATTTTTAAGAAATTGTTTATGGTAAAAGTTTTCTAGGGTTTGGAAGTTAAGTTGCTGTAACAGTGTTTAAAATCGTCCTTTCTACCTGTTATGGGTATGCAATACGATTATCAAGCGTTGTGATTATTTTCTATAAGGGTTTCTTGGTGTAAACAACTGATGATGATGGGTTTAGATCTCTTTGAATATATATTTAGATCATCATCATTATTAGGTTCGTCATGTGTGAAACCCTAATACTATGGGTTTATTGTTTAATTTGGTTTGGTTATTGTCGATCACTATTTTATGTTCATCTATATGGATCGATGGTTTTTGGATATGGAAAAATGGTTAAGTGATGATGCCCTAACTGCTATATATTACACATTGGTTCTTATTTGGCCTATATCTGATCGTGGATAAGATTTAGATTTGGTACTTCTTATATATTATTATGGGCTGGTAGAAACGCAATTGGATCACATTCATGAGTGCTACTAGTATATTTTTATTAGTACTGCTAGTTATTGATTACTACTGCCAATATAAGAAGTTAGTACTGCTCGTTTCCATTAGTATTGTCCATGAGAATGAAGAATTGTGACAGGTTTGCAACAGTTTAGTAACAAATTATATGTCACAAAAAGGTATGGGAGGAAGGAGTAATCACGATAGTGATAGTTTAGTAACAGATTTATGACAGAAAATGCGTTGCTAAATGGTATGGGAGGAAGGAGATAGCAGTTTAGTGACAGGAAAAGTGTTGCTAACAAGGCATCATCTGGATACTTAAAAAAAGAGTATCCTTAACAGTAGTTATTGTTAATACTATTTGTTTATGCTGCCAAGAAAAGGGTTATCAAGATGCAGCATATGGTTCGATTCTTTGGTTTGACTTTGCTTTCCAGTGTTCGAATAAAAGAAAAGTAAGTTTCGTATAGGTTGTAAATGCTGCTATGGATCGTTAGATAGGGTTTTATTTGGGGTACTTATTTTATATTGTCCATTAGTATTAAAACGACATGACGCAATTTGGAATATTGTTTTGGTTCTAGAATGTTAATACTGCTGCCAAAGGGAGTTTAGTACTGCTAATAAAAGTTTCTACTGCTAGGGTTGAAACTTAATACTGCCGAAGGTAAAGTAGTACTGCTAGTTCATGGATAATGCTGCCAAGTCTAAATTAATGCTGCTTTTGACACAGGTTTAATATGTGTTAATACTACTTGTATCTGTTAATGCTACTAACAGTAATGGTTAACAATGCTAGCTTTATCTCAAGTATGTTAATACTGCTTGGGATTAAAAGGTTGGTTAGTGCTGCTCGTATAGAAAGTTAGTACTGCTTTGTATCTTTAAGAGTTTGTGCTACCAAGCAACTTAGTGTTGCTCAGTTTAAACGGATTATGCTACTTAGATTGATTACATGTTAACGCTATCAGTTTGTACTGCCAGCTTATCTACTTAAACTGCTCAAAGATGTTACTATTGCTTGTTGTATCTGATATCGGGTAACACTTAATTTTGGATCTCGGATAACACACACAGAAGGTTATGTTTTTAAATGTTCTTAAATGTTTAAAAGGCTCGTTTTTAGATTTATTGGTTTAATTGGCTACGAAGATGGTTGTTTATCACCTATTTGATGTTGTAGTAGAATTTTTTGGATGTGTGTTCTTATCATATCTTAAAGTGGGTGTTACACTTTGAAGATAACTTGTTCATGCTTAGAAACGATGTGACGAAGACTTGACAAATCTAGCAAAGGTGTGTGATTTTTCTTATGGTGCTCAATGCTCACATTTGCTATCACTTAGTATGTGTCTCATAGAAGATGAGGGTCTTTGTCAAGAGGTTGCGATCTACTTATATTTCATAGATTTATTTATAAGTTTGGAGTCATACTTTGTGTGGATAGTACAGGCATAAGACACTCAAGACATACCAAACCCGCTTGTTCCTTTCTTGAGTTCGACGCAAAACAAACACCCTTTTTCCATTCGTTTTGTTTTCAAAATTTGATTTTTCGATGATCAACTTGTACAACTAACATCTATGCAAAAATCTAAACCCAAAAGAACAAACGAAATTTAAATTTGAAAACTTACAAGAAAATCTTCAAAAATGTAGATTTCAACACGAACCGAACAACCCAAACGTTGTTTAAATTAAAACCCAAATACTCGTATCAACCCATAGTATCTCGTTCTTGATTAAAGTTGGAAAATTTATGGTGGTTTGTGGTGGTTTGGGGGCGGACGAACATACACACACACTAGTGTTTTTTTTTAAATGAAAAGGATTATGAGAAAAAGTGTTAAGGTAATGGGAATATAATGGTACCAAGAAACATATTAGCTAGAAAATAGGCATCTTGCCCCCTTTTGTCTTACACGCCCCATATTGGCATACAAGTAGGGTTTGGGTCTTTCTTTTCGTGTCGGGATCACTTAAAAGCTCGTAAAACTCAACCGTAAATTATCCCCCAAAGTTACTTAGCATTTTTATTCATCTTAAAAATACTTTTCCAATAACTTAGAGTATTTTATAACACCCCGTGATTTCAGGTCATTTTTCAACGTCATTTATTTCACTATTTATTTTTAGTCTTGTACGCGTTGCTTTTAATCTTCGTCATATGGTTAAATCGCGTAAGCTAAAGTTTATCATTCAACGTAAACAGACATCAAACAATTAAAGGTTTACGTCAAGCAAGTGTTAGATAATTATTTGGAGGATAATTATTAACTTTGCACATTTTATTTTTATTGGTTACGTAAAGTGTTTACGTTTCGCGATAAAATATATATTAGGCATTCACGGAACTACCAAAACTTATCTACGCTTCGACAAATACCCATTATTATACCCAATACTCAAAGTTTTATAAACTTCACCCATATTTATCATTGTAGCTGAATTATACTTATAAGAACCAAACCAAAACCTACACATTACAAGTATACTCTTTATACTTAACCTATACATCTTAAAACTTCAAGTATTACTAGGATTTCAACACAAAATATCAAAGACTCATCTAGTCCTTCCCCCCTAATTTTAGGCATAACCTACACAAAAGGGAACCAAGAGCACACAATGTAACCAACCAAGTACTTGTACAAACTAGGACTCATTATACCTAGTACCATGACTAGTGTTCTTGACCAAGCCCTCCTTGTTTCACTCATCTTGTCCAACCGTCCCCCCTTGTAATTCTAAGGCTTGGACTTCCTAATAGTGTATTTGACTAGCTCTTGGTATATAAATACATGCATACTAGTAAGATAACACACATATACATTTTTTTAACCAAAAACTTCACACAATCCTCTCCTTTGCCTATACAAGCCCACGGCTCACACACAACACCAAGAAAACATCCATATAAATTTTCCTAGCAAGTATTCAAGTGTTCTAGTATCATATCTATGATATTCTAAGGTGTATTGGAAGCTTTGTTTAGTAATCAAAAAGGTTTAATCAAGAAAGTTCAAGATTAGGGTTTCTTGGAAGATTAGGGTTTTCTAGTCTTGGAAACTTAGGTTTTGATTCTACACTTGGGTTTAAAACTTGTTTCTCTTCATCATACATCATCATAAGGTCATCTAAAAATCCTACACTCATCATATTTATGATTTATGTGTATATAATGTTTATATAGTAAATCACCATCTGGGAAATATAATAAGATATAAAATAGATTATTACTCTTGATTATGGTTTGAAATACTTTTTTATATGTTATATTGATGTTAAAAACATGTTGGAATAAAAGTATATACATTATACAAGTGTGAATTAATTTATAAAAGTATATATAAATTAATCTTGGACATAATATTGGACAAATATTAGAGAACTATAAATATACACAAGTTAGTGTATTAATCATGTGAAAAGACTTGGAACGATTTATTTAACATAAAACAAGTTTATATAAATAAATATATAACTAATAAAAAGCTACTGTTTAAATTCGATTTTTAAAATAGTGATTTAATATTTTATAAAAATACTACATCTCATGAGGATTCCAAACATATAAAGAACTTAAAAATCCGAATTATAACGAAGGAGATACGGAGTTTACAAGATGTAAATAAAAAGGGTTTTATAAAAGAAATTTTATAAAAACTTATTACTTTCCACATCTGATAAAAATACTTGAATATTTTTCACAGAAATTATACAATTTTAGGATTCCAAAACATCAAGAAACATAAGTATTTGATCAATAACGAAGGAGTTATGGATTTTTCATGTTTACGATAATAAATATAAAAGTGTGTTTATAAAAATATATTTATAAAAACATTTTTTTAACCAGAAACTTATATTTTTCAAAACTTAAATAATGTTTTAGATTTTTAAATTATGAACCCATAGGTATAAAGAACATCAAAATCGGAGTTAAAACGAATAAGTTATGACATTTAAAAGATTTCGAAAATTAAATTTATACAAATAATTTTATAAATAATCATGAACATTAAAAATTACTGTTAATAAGTAAGTTAAAAATATTAAAATGTAATATTTTGATACATCTTCTTAATACGAAATCGTGGACATAAAGAACGTACAAAACGGACTTAAAACGAGAAAGTTACAACATTTTTACTAAGGTAATATTTATAAACATTTTAACTTTATAAATATTATTTCTCAATTACAATTAGATGGTGATGTAGCTATTTAGAATTATATATGGTATTAGTTATTCAAAGTACTTAGTACTCTTATGACCTATAATTAATTAGGTTGCATTCGGACATTTACGTGACGCATTTCATTCTGTGATTTACATTGTTGCTCAATCACTCAAGGTGAGTTCATAGCCTCATGTTTTTATGATTACAATGATTTACAAATTTTGAGGTGAGAAACATGCATTGTTTTACAAATTGAACGCAAGTGTACATTTTAACATGATTACGTGTCTAAGTAGCGATAACCCACAGACCCATTATCATGAACTGTCAATTACTAAGTAAGCGCGAATGTTATAAATAGATCTATTTGGGATTAACCTTCCCGTTCGGGTAAGTAGCGCTCACTGTGCCGGTTTGCCGGACAACAAACGTATACCACGTCAGATTTGGGATGTTGCGGGTTAGAACATCATCAAGGGCAATGTAGGCAATTTATATTGCAATTCATACATGTCGGGCTTCGATGTCATGAGCTTAGGGAAACGTAATTACATTTTATGATGTTTGCATCTGTTGCATTATCATACACTTGGAAGTCTTGCGGTCCTACATTATATTTACATAAACCTGTGAATTCACCAATTTTATGTTGACGTTTTAAAGCATGTTTTTCTCAGGTCAATAAGGTACGAGACAAGGATACATTGGTGGTCATTATTTTGGATGCCATTGCATAAAGATTTAGAAGCATTACATTTTGGGGATTTTGTTATGTTTTAAAATCTTTACATTTACAAGTGAACATGTTAAGCCGTTGTACTTTTGTAACAAACAATTTCAGTTATTCCAATGTATCAGTTTTCAAACGACTCATATAGAGGTCGTTCTCATATCTTGTGTTCTTGATCTATGATGTAACGCTCCCATGACTCATATTCCGTTGTGACCCGATTTGGGGGTGTTACAGATTGGTATCTAGAGCCAAGGTTATAGAGAACCAGGTCAAATGTTTTTACTTGGACTATAACCATTTTCAAACATTGCATCATACAAAGGGGTTTTCACGGGACAGACACACACTAGTTTTTGCTCAAACTTTGCTTATAGGGAATTGTATGATATTCTCAACTCATTATATTCTTTTTGATTTGAAATAAGATCTTGTGATGCCAACTTTGATTGTAAAGTAGCAATTTGTTTCAAAAACTGATCTTTTTCGGCTTTAGAATCTTGAATCTTACGATCTAATTATCGTTGAAGGACAACTCTTTTATTTTAAAGTTTTTCAAAATATGTTTCGAACTTGTCTGTTTTCTTTGAAAAATCGACTTTGGCATCCTCAAAAAATTTTGTTTATTGAACTAAAGTCATTTCGAGCTCCTTAATCTTTGTTTCAAAACTTGATGTTTCATTTCCGAAAAGAATCTTTTTCTCCCCCGATTCTGATTGAACATTTGAGGCATCAGAATCGTACAAAGATTTTTGAAGTAAGTCACTTGTGATTCGAGAGTCAGACGTTTTCTTTTTCATTGATTCAATCTTTTGAAAAACTTTATCAAACTTTTTATCTGCAAATTCAGACAACTGAGACTTTAAATGTTTTGTTTCGTTTTGAGAAACTTTTGAACTTTTTGTCTGAACTCATGAACGTTTGATTGAATCAAACAGGTTTTGGTAAATCGTTTTCAAGTGTTCATTTTCTTTTAGTAATGAAGCGGCAATGTATTCCAACTCGATGTTTATGGTTTCAAGATCTTCGGTGTCAAACTTGATTTTGGCTTCATCATTCTTATTACTTAAAACATGACTATTTTGCACGGATGTCGAAGATTTGTTTTGAGATTTAAGTTCAAGAGAAATGCAATGTGCCTTCAGATTTAAACATGACTATTTGGCACATTGTTTTGTCATTTCTTCTTTGACATCAACAACTTGTCTTGAAAGTTTAGTTATGGTCGTTTTGAGACAACGGTTTTCATTTTCCAAAGAAGAGTTTTATTCAAAAATCTCATTCTCATACACATGGCTATATGAATCAAATTTGACTGACTCAAACTGGATTTTGAAGAATTCTTTCTGAATGTCCATGATTAAACACTTTTCATCAAACTCGTATGTGGAAAACTAGAAGGGGGGTTGAATAGTTTACCGCTTTTTAATTTTGTGTATTGTTTGTTTATAAAAAGTTAGATTCGATTTATGTGATCTCAGCGTACACACAATATGAACAATTTAACTAAGTAAATGAATGATAACAAGATAAATAAGTATGCAAGATAAGAGATAAGAGTTAGAAAGATCAAATCACAACACAAGGATTTATAGTGGTTTGGTAACGAACCTCCTCTTCGCCCTACTCCACTCCCCGAGTACCCAACACGAGAGTTCTCTTCACTATGTCAACAAACTCCCTTTAAGTGGAAAAAACCGTACACAAGTTGCTTACACCAATTTTCGACACTAAACCAAATGTCGAGTTATAATCTTAGCTAGAACCAATCTACCACACACTTTGTATTTTGAGGACTAAAATATTAACCGCACTAACACAAGATCACTTTACCTAAGAACTAACACGATCATCCCGATCTAACTATTCTCTCTACGATCACCCGATCTAACTATACTCTCTATGATTACCACGATCTAACTATTACACACAATTACACAAGATGCACAAATGATTTACAAATTATGACACAATCGTAACTACGTTACTTGATCATCAACTAAGCTATAATACTTCTTGACTTTATGATAAGAAGTATTCTTCTCTTGCACTTGAGGATCTAAGCTTGAATAACTTGGAAATAAAAGCTTAAGATTAAATGATCAAAGGATTGTAAGAGATGTATAAACTGATTTAGAACAGAAAAAAAGTGAGTGCAAAAGGTGAGAAAATCTGTGGGGAACAGTCCACTATTTATAGGCAAAGCTGGGAGCGTTTTTGCTTGGTTGGCCCCCTTAGCTCGTGTGCCGGCCCCTTTATCACTAAGGGGGCCGCCCATAGCTGGACGCTCCCATTTTTGTCTTTTCCAGGGAGGTGTTTCTTGGATCAAATATATCTGTTTTTAGGTGGAAAATTTGAATTTAAAACATTTCTTATAAACACAAAAATGTTTTGTATAAGTTATAAAAATGTTTGTTACATTTTATAAAAAACATGTTGAATAAAAATTCCTTTAATCATAAAACGCATTAAGCATTTATTTATTCATACCTTTAAGTGATTAATTTTCGAATTGAAAATTTACAACTAATTACTTGTTTACGTTTAATTTTACATAAAGCGTTTTTAGATTTTGTGATTATCAAAATGTAGAGAAGTCGAAAAATATCAATAACGTTTTTAGGCATTATTTCTATCAACAATCTCCTCCTTTTTGATGATTACAAAATCTAAACTTATTAAATGTAAAATTATTTTTAAACAAGTATTTAGTGAGTTTTATTTCATTTCTCCCCCTTTTTGTAGAATCAAAAAGGCTTCGTTGATGAATTAACGTAAGTCCGACGAAATAAATGCTCCCCTTGATGTGTGCTCCCCCCAGTTTGAGGATGCCAAGGAATCGAGCTATGGTGACTTTGCTATAAAACCAAGTTAGTGTGACAAGAGAAATATATATTTCGAACACATAGCAATAGTCATGAAAAATATTTATGCATGTTAATAGTACTTGACAAGTAACAAGATATTTGTGTAAACCAACCATCACAAATATAGATCAACTAATCTCAACTGTATAAATATAGGAATTATCCATCCAACACAAGATAATTAGCTATATAAAATCAAGCAAATGCATACTTAAAAACATAAGACTCAAGTACATTCATGAAACATAGGGGTTGTGTATAAAACACAATCATACAACATGCATACATCAAATTTAAATACTATGCTTGAAGCATAATAATACATCATACATAAACAAAAACTACAAAGGTCCTAATTTTCCTAGAATGCCATAAGACTTGCTTGCAAAAGATTGGTTGATGGTTATTTGAAACAAGATAAACTAAACATAGAGTATGTTTAGTTTAGAGAGATTGATGGTGGTGGTGAGTTTGGGAATGAAGGTTGCGAAAGCATGTGTTCTATGTAAGAAAACATGTATTGAAGTTCTTTGCTTAAACCAATAATGAGTCTACGATTGTGGATACAACATAAGCATGTTGCTCCATGAGCTTCAAGTAGGTTCTATGGAATAGGATGACCAAAGAAAGGTGGTAAAGGCATTGAATGTGAGGGAGTGTTGAATTGAATGTCAAGTGGAGTTATTGGTGAAAGAGTGAGGGTAATGTCCATGAGTTCATTTTCTTGTGTTGGATGTGGTGGAGGTACTCTTGGAGGAGGTGAACTTGGTGAGTTTAAGTAGCCATTGGTTGATGGAGATGTGAAAGAGGATGGTGATTTGAGTTTGGAAGTAATGGAGGATGAAGAAGTGGCCCTAGTAGATGGTGTTTTTGAAGGTGCATTTGGTGCACTTGGAGATGAGCTATGATGTGTAGGTGATGGGGTTTTAGTGTCATCTTGAGTTAGGTCAACAAACAATTGTCTAGGTGGAATGATGTTAATTTTTGGTCTTTTAGATGGTTTGGAAGTGGAAGCTTTAGTGGATGTCATGGGGGTAGTGGAGGCTGATGATAAGTGAAGAAGATGATGAATTGGAAATGAAAAATGAGAGGTAATTTATTGGAAGAAAATGGTTTAGAAGTAGTATGAATTTGAGTTAGTGTAAGCATTTCCAAATGATGTTCGTATTTTATGGGTAAGGATAGTTGAGCCTAAGTAAAAGAGGGTCAAAAAGCAGAAAGAAACAGTAAAACCCGTGAGCAAATAGGCCGGTCCCCTTATCTATGATGCCGGCCCCCTTATTGATAAGGGGACCGCCCTTATGAGCTAAAGGGCCGCCTATCTGATACTTTTCAGACGCCTAAAATTTGATTTTCAACAAAAAATTTGTGAGAAAGGTTGTGTTTGATGAACAATTTGCAGCAAGTCCTATGTAGTGGATTAATTTGACTATATATGTGCATGAAATAATTATATATGCATAAAACAAGGAAAAGATCATGGAGCAAAGATGCATCATAATAAGCATACTAATAAGGCATAATAATTAAAGGACCAGAATAAACTTAAACAAGTTCAAGTTCTTCTGAATAAATCGGGTTATCATCACACAAATAAGTAAACATAAAATAAGTTCACATAATAAAGTCTTAAACAAGTTATTCAACTAAGTTATTTAGATCCTACATATTCATTTCTTCTTCTTTCCAAAGACTCATTTTAATGCTTTTTCGAAAGACTTGAATCCTCCTCTCACTTCCTCATGTATTTGTTACGTTTGATTTAGCAAAGTGGTTTGACGTTCAAAAAGGAGATGCCCGGTTTGTTCAGAAGATGTGGGGATTTTGTAAGTTTGATGAGCAAAAGGTGAAAGATAGTTAAGATAAGAGTTAGGGGATGGAGTACCAGCTCGAGAGGTCCCCTTATTGTTATCGTCATCTTCTTGATGAGATGATGAACCAAAGTGATGAGTGGATGAAGATGAGACGGAGTGACAGGCCTTTTGGATACCACAGTCACTTCGAGGTCTACGAGTTTGTCTTAGAGCTAGAGGACGCATGACTCGGTCAACGACATTAGAAATGTCGTTGTCAAGATGAGGGTGGTGTTCCATGACATGTCAAAAGAGACGTGTCAAGAACATTCCATAAGGAAGATGGGCTTTTGGAGTGGCCTTAGCACTTTTGATTCATTTGACAAAGAAAAAGGCTAGATTATATTGTTGCTTGGCTAGAATGCAATATAATATATGTGAAAGACAAGCCAAGAGGTGGTCCTGGTGGCCTCCAAGACTGAACGCATTCTCACGAATGAGTTCCTCCCAATGCTTCAAGTATTCTCTAACTTCCTTAGTAAGGACTTGATTAGGCGTAAGAGTGACGAGTTTGTTTTTGATGGTACGATTTGAATCAACACGTTCAAATCTAAGAAATTGTTGAATTTCATCGGGAGTATAAAGATCAGTATTGTATGGTCCTTCAGTCTCTTGGAAGAATGCAAGAGAAGAAAGATCCCATTCATTTGTGAAGACCATTGTAAGGAATTTTTAGAATTTGGCCAAATTATGCGAGAGAGAGAGAGAGAGAGAGTGATAAATTCATTTTGAATCATGAAGGAGATTAGAATGTAACCGGAGTCATCTCTTTGAAGAGTGACTTGACTATAAAAGTCTAGAACAAAACGAGGAACAATTGGCTCATTGATTTCGTAGAGACAATTGAGACTACAGTTAGAACAACAAAAGAACATATGATGAGATGTGTAGTAAAGTTGATCAACAACTCTACCTTCGTTAATGCATCAATCTTTGATAGGTTTGTAGAAGTTTGGGATAGTGGGAGAAATGCCTGGTGTTTTAGACACTTTGAGAATGTATGATTTAGTGAGAGGAATATCTCCAATCATTGTTCGAGGCAATTATTGTCCACCTAAACAAAATAACACACACAAACAAATAAAGTTAAAAAAAAACAATTAGCAAAATGAGAAATGAAAGTATTAAATAAAACAACACATGTGGAACAAAGATAACTTCCACTCTAAAAATAAAAACCTAAGTAATCCAAACATTCCCTGATTTATTTTTACTCAACCTAGAGAGTCGAAAAGTATATATTGAATTATATACTTTGACACCCAGTATATGTTTATCAAGTGTATTATATCATAATGCGTTAAAAAAACGTAGAGTATGGATATAATTTTCTGACTTAGACATAAAATCTTGGAGATAATCCAAACGCCTCTTTATTAAGGAAAGACTTGACTAAGAGCATCGAATGATATACATTAAGTTGTATATTTCGACAACTAATACGAGTTCATCACGTGTAACTTATCAAAAGTGGAATAATGGTTATTTTGACTCTAGACCATAATCCTAGACGATAATCCAAACGCCCCTTTATTTTAGAAGTTTTACTAAAAGTATCAAAATATATATGAATTGTATATCTTGACAACTAATACAAGGTTATCATGCATTTATATACGTAACAAAAATGGAGTGATGATCATTTCGACTCTAGACTACGATCCTAGGAGGTGATCCAAACACTCATTTATTTTTGTATAATTTGACCAAAGATGTCGAAAAATGTATTTTGAATTATATCATTTTAACGTGTTTTTGGCATGAATCAACAATGTATAAATTCATGTCTTGAAAAAAAAATTGACATTAAAAAAATATTTCGACAAAAATAAATAAATTGTGAATCAATTCTATTGCAAATTAGAATTCCTACTTCTAAAGGAATCATGATAGTTATAAATTACTTAATCCTAATCACAAGAGAATAAAAAGACACGACAAGGAAAATTAAAAATATCCAATTTTGATTAAGAACAAAATTGGATGAAATCAAAAGAGAAAAGTGTGAAAAATCTTACAATAGATGTTGTTAATCGAGTTGTTGGTGTTTGCCCCTTGCCAAATTGGATTGATTATGAGTTTGGAGGTTGGATTTTAAAGGATTTGTGTGTGTGTGTTCGTCACAGCAGCAGTAGGAAAGGAGAGGAGGAACAAAATGAGTGTTTGGTTAAGTGTTTTGTGTAGAAAGGGAGTGTTTGGCGATTTTAAGTGGCCGACCCCCTTATCGATAAGGGGGCCGCCCTCCATTATACTGCCGGTCCCCTTAGAGCTAAGGGGGACGCCTAACTGACGACCAAAGTTACTTGGTTATTCGATTTTAACTAGTTTTTGTTAGTATGTAACTATTAATATACGATGAAAGACACTAATAATATTATTTGAGATAATTTAGTTCTCGAGGAATAACGTTGAAGTTATATAAGAGGTTTTACTCGACATGTTTAATTTACTTTTCATTAATTAAATGGGCTTTAAATATTTTGGATTAAATATTTAAGTTGTCGAGACTTTAGAATGAGAAAAGGTTTAGAGAAGATTGACGGAATTTGGTTGACATTTTAATTAACTTTTTGTCAAAACTAATTATCAAAAAACTAATTATCAAAGATTTTAAGAAAATACGAAGTTTACAAGTGCTGGAGACGCGGCGCCGTCAGGTTTAATCCTGACGCCGTCTCCACGCACTGTAAACGAATTTTTCTTTGTTTCTTGAAAAAATTTCTACACGCAAACCCATTAGTTATTTCCTGTAGAAAATACTACATAAAACCTTAGATTAGTTAACACAATCATATGACTCTAACTAACACAAGATACAAGACACTCCTAAGATGCGGGAAATCAAAAATGGATTGGGTTGCCACTCAATAAGCGTTTGTTTTTGTTCGAGTCACAAGCCTGACTCTACCCTTATTTAACAGACAAATGAGAGGGTTCCCCTACACTAAAGGTTAAGTGTGGGTGATAGTAACGGTACACACCATTTTGGTGAGAAGGAACCATATGTTGAAAAAGTGGTCGTTGAATTATATGCTCCAAATTGTGTGTTTTTTTAATCCTACCCTTTTTTAATTCTTTTGGCTTAATGGGTAAACTAAGTCCTCCTAAGAAATTATTCTCTATGACTTTCAAATTCGAAAAATCAACACCTAGGGATCTACTTTGTCCTAATAAACTTGGTTTAAATCTATAATGTTTCTTAGGGTTCATTATACTTAGTGATCATTAGCACAATACACTATCTTTAGGGTGGAGGACTTGGCCGCGGAGACGGGCGGGAGGTGAAGGTGGTGTATGAATGGTTAAGTTATCTACTATCTTTATCCTTTAACTATCCGGACTATGTGGTTTGATGGGTGGTTCGGGGCCTCTTTTGTCTCCTAGACCTATATCTAAGGGTGAAAAATTGGCTATAAGTTGAGGCTCCGGTTCATCAACACTAGGAACTTCCCTAGAACTAAGAGAAATGCTATAATTATTCAAACCTACATCCTCTAGTTTCGTTTAATCTAAAGGTTCATCTTTCATAGGGGTCTCTAAAGTCTCTTCTACTTCTTTCGGGTAAGTCACGGGCGATGTGTATTCCTCAAATGATGGGATGACTTGTGGGGCACTTTGTGGGCTTGGAATGTCCACCTTATCCCATGCTATAGACTTATGCATCTCAACCCAAACCTTCTCATTGCCAAATAATTCATTTGTTTGAGCCCTCAAACTTGCTAATTCTTGCTCATTAATGGCTTAAAAAGGTTTGTCCCACTCTTTTTGTCCATGGGCAAAATTCTTTATGGTTTTCCATGCTTCTTCGGCACTTAATTCCTTAAGGTCCCCGTCTGCAACAAAGTTAAGGTCCATTTGGGTGTAATGGTTGACATTATTAGAGAAGATTTGAATCTGGGTCCATAAATCGCGGCCATGATGAGGGACTCTTTGGATTAAATTTTTGAAACGAGTCCACACATCGTACAAAGATTCATCTTGAGGCTGTTGGAACATCAAAACATCATTTTAGAAGGTTTCAACCAAACATTTTAATATTTTTACACTAGAATAACTATACCTATTCATTTTTTTTTTCCTTTTCCAAAAACTTGAACAAAAATTGATTTTTGATGAACAAAAAAAAAATATGGAAAAAATAAAAAAAAAATGTTTTGACAAAAATCACAAAAAAAATTTAATTGAAAATTCAAAAAAAAAATAAAAGATAATAAACAAAAAAATGAAATAATGACAAAAAAAAAAAAAAATATGAAAATTTATTTACAATATAAACAAGAGGGTTTTACAAACAAAGGGAACAAAGAAAAGATAGACTACGAGAAAGCTAATTGACAGTAAATTAAATTCTCACTTGATAGGAATCAAGTGAGTAGATCTAAGCAAAATAAAATTCAAAACCTATACTATTCCCCGGCAGCGGCGCCAAAAACTTGATGCGGGTCGTTGTGGACTCACAAAGAGTTTTACAACTCCCTAGACATTGTACCTAACCATTGTAGTATAGTATAGGCAAGACTCGGGGGTTGTTATCGTTATCTAGGGGAATATGTTAGGAAGGCTCGAACAAAATACAACAGAGGTCTAAGGGATTGAGAGAAGATTATTTTTGTATTTTATATTTTTAGAAAGCAGGTAAAATTCAGGTTTTGAGAGGTTGGTCTTGGTTTTAGCTAATTAACACTATTATATCTAAATCTACTTTGGTGGAAACTTTATGGGTAAACGAACGTATTTACTTAATCATGCACTACTCCTTAGTTTGTTTTTCCTAATCCTATTGCTTTGTCATAGTTGTGATGATCTGTGTAAGTATTTTCTAGGTCATGAACAGATTACACGAATCCGCCGTCTATGTAATATTTTATTAAGGCAACGCACAAGTAAGGTAGTATGAAGACTATTACAAGGCCCCTAGGAGTACATTACATGCATTAAAACACTTAAGAGGGATCAACCATATTAGGGGTAAGGTAGTATGAAGACGAATATAACGATTGGTATCCTTTCTACAACACTCGCGTTTCCCTAGGTCTATGCCAATTTATTTCGTATGATAGTTTTCTAAAAAGCCTAATGCACATCATCACAAGAAGTTATTTACAAGGATCTACAAACTAAGTTTCATGCAATCATAAGTAAATACTAATGGATCTAGCCTAACATATCGAAAAGAAGCAAAGAACAAGAATCAATCAAGCAACACATAGTCATATTGAATGATAAAAGATAGAAGACTTCACTTGATTAAAACACGTGTTTAAGGCTGATACAATAGGGTTTTGACACCCTAAAAATGACCTAAACAGCTGCTACAATCGAGTTGTAAAAGTAGGGTTCGGTTCCCAAAAATTACACACTTAAAACCCTAATAATTAAAAAATATAATATAAAAAACGAGTTTGTATATATAGAAAAACAGGCGCGACGGCGTCACGTTATAATCCTGACTCCGTCGCCCCGCCGAATCTTCTAGGGCTTCTTTTATGTCGGCTTGGATCCTGACTACTTTAGGGGTGTGCACGGTTCGGTTTGGGTCCGGTTTTTGGCTATTTAAAACCGATACAAACCAAATTATTGGGTTTTAATAAAACCAAAAAAGAAGACAAAACGGTCAATTTTTGGCGGTTCGGTTTTTTGGTTTTTTCGGTTTCAAACCATTTAAATTTGGGTGTGGCCAAGTTATACTAACAAACTTGTTTTACGTAAAAAGTTGGTTATTCTTTTTTTAAAACTAAGCCTAATAATGGTTACCCCGAATTTCTACGATTACACACATATAAATAAGACACACATATGCAAGTGATCGAAAATACACGTAACATAATCATTGTCACATATGTAATGATATATTGTCAAGTAAAAAACACACATGACAAACACACATATAAACATTAAGATATATATATATATATATATATATATATATATATATATATATATATATATATATATAGGCATTTTCTTTGCAGAACCACTTTTTTGTACAGAACCTACAGAACCAAATCTAAGCCTTTCATTTATTTAATCAATGGTTAAAAATAGTTGTGGCACTAATGTAATTAAAAAAACTCTAAATTATATCCTGTAATGTATAGAAGGGCATTTTGGGAATTTTATAATTTCACCACAAAATAAATATGAATTAAAAATTTTGATTTATTATTTATTTATTTATATTATATTAATATATATTATTATATAATAAAATTGGTTCGGTTCGGTTTTTAAGGTTCGGTTTTTGGACGAAAACCGAAACCGAATCGAAATTTTTCGGTTTTTGAAAAAGTAAAAATCGAACCATCGGTTTCTACTTTCGGTCGGTTTTTTTGGTTTTTGGTTTTTTCGGTCTTTTCTGCTCACCCCTAATCCTGACGCCGTCGTGAATGTCCTAATGCTGTCTTTTGTACGTCCTGAGGCCATCACATTTGAGCCTAAGTATTTCATTATAGAAGAATGCATCAGATATATACCATGTAACAGTTTGCGATAGCCAAATTT